>PITA01019256.1:0-38069 GCA_004023965.1 Spilogale gracilis | reverse complement strand
TGAGTCTTCCCGCCCCTATCAAGGGGCTTGGTCCTATGGAAACTGGTTTTCAGGCTTTTGTTCTCTAGAGGATTTGTTCTTTTGCAGCTTTTTGCAGCTTTTCAGAAAGTCAGGGCACAGCAAGCTGTCTGCACCCAGACCTCCATCTCAGAGAGAGGCCTCAGTTAGTTCCCCTCTGGATGATGCGGGACACACAGACTTCCTCTGTATTTTCCCCTGAGCCACACCACCTCTCACAGGTAGCGTGCATCCCCAGTCACCAGCCACAAAACCTGAGGTCCCCGCTTGTTCCTTCACCCCCGTGCCACAGAAACGAGTGATATTGGTTTGTGCAAGTTTGTCACTGTCCGGAGGCTGTCTGGAGCCCACACCCATGCTGAGAGCACCAGGATTTTGCAGTCCCGCACGTCGCATGGAAGGCTACAGAGTGACCTCCATCACAGCTTGCGTGCACCCAACCCAAGCAGCAGACTAAGTGCACGGAGTTCGGGGCTTCCTGCTGCCCGGTTCCCTCAGGTCATGCGGGGGAGCGCTTTCTATCCCCGGCCCAGAGACGTAGATTTATGTCCCTGCCAGCGGCCATCAGCTTTCCTTGGTTGTCTCTTAAGACCCTTTGTTTTTGAGTGCTTTTAACCAGACTGCAACGTGATGCTGGTCCCCAAGCACAGGGCACTTTCGTGTTGGGGTGTTACTTTCCAATGGGTCACTTGTAGTGACTCCCTCCCCCTCCTATTTCTCCTCCAAAATCAGTCCGAGAACTTCCACTCCACTTTACCTCTCCACTGATGCTCCTCTTCCCTGTAGAGATCCAGAAGTATGTAGTCTTACATCTCAGGCTGATTTCATGAGTGTTCACAGTGTTCTTGTAGATATTTAGCTCACTTCAAGGGACCCTTTGAAACACTGTCTCCTACTTTTCCGCCATCTTGCCCCTCCCCCTTCAATGGCTCTTATTCTTACATACAGGACCATTCATAAGTGTCATTATATGCTTTAGGATTCATGTAGGAGTATTTCTTTCCTATACTTTTATTCCCAAGTTTAAGTATTATTTTACTCATTAATTATCAACTCCCTCAAACTGGCATTACCCTAATGATTACTTAGATGTTTTAAGCAAGCTCTCATAACATTAAGTTTAGATATTGGATAAAAATGCTTATTTAATGAGTGTCAATAATTTAGTGCCATTCTACCCAACCAAATATATGCTCTGGCAAGTACAAGCTGAGCTGAAAGTCCTTGCCATGACTGTTCTGCTTAAGATACTGAAGACATTCATGAATATTTCATAGAAGCACATAGTCTTAGGAATATCTAACTGCCAACATAATTTCTTGAAAGTTCAAATACAAAAGTGGTAGTTCAGAAATAGAGGGCATTTTTAGAGGCTGCTATACCATATATCTGCCATTTCCATTCTATAACCTTGAGTTATTAATTGGGATAAGCAGGATTGCCCTTCATCCAAGTAATTCCTAAATACCCACTATGTACCAGGTTATTTCTGAAGTGCTAAGGATAGAAGGAAGAAACAGATACAGTCAAAAACTTCCAGGATGTATTGATTGGATTTTAGATTTCATTAGCTTCAAATGTTTTCTATCTCATATTATAAACAGACATTCCCAAGTCAGGTGATTCTATGTCAATTGTACTTCTTCTCCACGGGGGATGGAATTCCCCTGAAATAAGGTTAAGACAATTATCAATAAGAAAATAATGTTGTAAAATGCAAGGCATGTCTTCTAATGCTTAAGTTTTAGAAATTGTGGATAGATTTAAAATTGTGTTTCCTCATCTGGCTCATGCTCTCTGCCAGTTCGGGTCTTGATCTTATTCCAAGAACTACCCAGTTCTTTTCTTCCCTTACCAGTAATGGTACAACCATGACTTTCAGCCAAACAGTTTTGGCATGTTTCATTCTTGGGAATTCCAACTTGGACAGATGTTCCCTTAGCTTGTCTCTTATACTCTGGGCTGAAGCTTAATCCGTATTTCATGATGAGTCATATCAACCAGAATATACTAGCACCTCAATAGAAAAATGATCCACAGGTCGTCACTAGAAAGCAAAAAACAAAAAACAAAACAGAACAAAACAAAAACTCCACAAGGACACAGAATTATATTGATAAATTCATTCTCTTTGCCATGAAAAATTTCCACAACTTCTTTAATCCTGCCTTGTATGCAATATAAGAAACCTTGCCTTTGGATTGGTGTTTTTTTTAGTAAAATTTCAATTACAATTATTATGACATGCATGTAATGTATTTGTCTTATTATGTCATGTAGATATTTGGATGTTAAAAACAATCATTTAGTCAACAGTAAATATCAAGAGGTATTAAGACTTTTAGTAAAGACCAAATCTCAAGTATGTCTTGTATTTATTGAAACATCCATATAATTATTTAAACCTCTGAAAACAATTAAGTGTAATGACAATATAAAATTTTTAAAAATTCCTTTATCCAGACAATTCTTGCCTTTAAAGCAAATCATATTTTTTCACGTTCAAGATAAGGAATAAGTAAGTACAATGAGATATTGTCCTTAGAATCAGGTATCTAAACTGTTCAGAATAAATGTGCAAGAAGTCTTGAATAGTGAAACATTATTCCCATACCTCAGAACAGACCTAAGCTTATTTAAGATCAGGAAGAGGTTTGGAAAAGGATTATCTAGGTTGCCGTATTAAGGGAGAAGGAAAGTAAATGGGAACTAGGGTAATCTAGGGAGGGAAACAAAACAACAGAGACTTTGGACACAGAAACAAATTGAGGGACTTGGAGGGAGGGGGGTGGAGGGATGGGAGAGCCTGGTGGTGGGTACTGGGGACACCTAAAGCGTGGAGCACTGGGTGTGGGGAATGGGGAATGAATCTTGGAACACTGGAAAAAAAAATTTAGTAACAATAAAAAAAAATTAAAAAAAACACACAAATACAAGATAAGCATGTTGGTAGGGGGTTAAAATCGTTTCACCTTTTTGGAGAGGAAATTTTAATATTCAAGTTATTTAGAATTTGCATATACTGACCCTGAAACTCAACTCCCAGTATTATATCTAAAGAATTTTAAGAGGCACCTGCGTGACTCAGTTGGTTAAGCGTCTGACTCTTGGTTTTGACTCAGGTCATGATCTCATGACCCTGAGACTGAGCCCTGGCATCAGGCTCTGCAGCATTGAGGAGTCTGCTTGAGTTTCTCTCCTTCTCCCTCTGACCCTCTCCCACTCCCACTCATGCATGCACACATGTGTTAATAAAACTCTTCCTATTTTTAAATGATTTTAACACAAAAGATTATGATAAAGATACAAATGAATATCACCACAAAGTCATCCAATCACAAAGGAAGACAGCAAGAGAAGGAACAGATCTATAAAAGAGACAGCAATTACCAAAGTAAATAAGTAATTGTACATACATACCTATCAATAATTACTTAAATGTAAATGGATTAAATTATTAAAAAAACACAAAATTATAGTAATCCCAAAATTATGTTATATACTAGACATAACAATAGACATAGACCAATAGAACAGAATGGAAATCCCAGAAATAAAACCACACATGTATAGTTAACTAATATTTGCAAAGAGAACCAAAAATGGGCAAAAGATAATTTCTTCAATAAACAGTGTTGGAAAATTTGGATGATATCTGCATGCAAAATAAAACTGCACCCCTATTTTACACTACTAGAATTAAAATGGATTTATGGAGCACCACATCGTCGGGCTCTCTGCTCAGTAGAGAGCCTACTTTTCCCTCTCCCTCTACCTGCTGCTCCCACTGCATGTACTCTCTGTCAAATAAATAAAATAAAGTCTTTAAAAATAAATAAGAAAAAAACAGGCAACAGACCTACACAGATTTTTTTTTACAAAAAGACAGATCAATGGAAAACAGGCCCATGAGAAGGTGCTTAACATCACTAATCAGGGAAATGCAATTTGAGCCACAAGGAGATATCACCTCACATCTGTTCAAAGGGCTATTATCAGAAAGCCAGGAGATAAGAAGTCTTGGCACCTAATGTAACACTGTATGCTAACTAAGTGGAATTAAAAACTTTAAAAAATTTTTTTAAAAATAAAAAAGTAGTCCTGGTAAGATGTGGAAACATCTGTGCATTTTGCTCTTTGGTGGGAATATGATTTGGGACAGGCATGAATGGAAAACAGTATGGACGTTCCCTCCAAAATTAAAAATAGAATTACTATTTAATCTAGTATTCCACTTTGGGGTATACATTTGAAAGAAAAAAAATCATAATTTCTAAAATATAGCTGCACCCCCATATTTATTGTAGCATTATTTGTAATAGCCAAGAAATGAAAACAATCCAAGCATCAGTCCATTGATAAATGGATAAATTGTGGCAATATATAAAATGGAATACAACTCAGCTATTAAAAAAAGGAAATCCTTCCATCTGTAACAACATAGAGGAAATCTGAGCACATTACAGTAAGTGAAATACTGAAAGACAAATATTGTATGATCTCACTTTTATGCAGAACCTAAAAAAAAAAAAAGAAAGAAAGCTCACAGAACAGTAGGTTAGTGGTTTCCATGTGTGGGAGTGTGGGGAAAATGGCTAAAGGTGGTCAAACATACAAACTTCCAGGTACAAGATGAGTAAGTTCTGGGAATCTAATGTACAACATGATGACTATAGTTAAGAATACTATATTGCAGGGCGCCTGGGTGGCTCAGTTGGTTAAGCGACTGCCTTCGGCTCAGGTCATGATCCCGGAGACCCGGGATCGAGTCCCACATCGGGCTCCTTGCTCGGTGGGAAGCCTGCTTCTCCCTCTCTCACTCCCCCTTGCTTGTGTTCCCTCTCTGGCTGTGTTTCTCTCTCTGTCAAATAAATAAATATCTTAAAAAAAAGAATACTATATTGCATACTTGAAAGTTCCAAAGAGATGTATTAAAAGTTCTCACCCCCAACAACCAAAACAAAATAATTATGTAAGATAATGAATATGGTAATAATTCTGCAACATGTATCTATACCAAATCATCACACTGTTCAATTTCTACAATGCTACATGCCAATTATATCTCAATAAAGCTGGGAAAATAATCTTTATTTCAAAGTGTGCTTTTATTTCCCCCTTGAAGGAATTAATTCTAAAATTGCTTTAGTGATTAATACCTTCACTGCACTCTAGGAAAAACGTATGACTTACTAGAGAAGAGACAAAATATAGTATATTACACAGGCTACTGCCTGGTTCTAGGCTCTACAGAAGTCCTTGACTTAGACAAAGGATTTATTATTTTGCTGCCAGTGTTTTAAGTGGAACTTTATGCAAAACTAAATTAATTAATCCTGGCCCCTTTGATTCTTTCTCTAAGATCAATGGTGAGCTCGTTAACAGCCAGAGTTTGAAAAACATTCAGATCGTTATAGTCCAACCCACTCACTTACCAGTGAAAAGTCAAGCCCAGAGACGTTTCTTATGCAAAAACACACAGTAAATTAGTAATTGACCTGAAAACTGAATACATGTGTTCACATTCTAATCAAACACATTTTTCCCCACCACATCATGTTACCCATATTTCTCACCAATTTTAATCATGCACCAACTTGTACACAACACAAGGGCAGACACCTGGTTTTGGTAACTTTTACATAACATACTATAGCACAGTGTGGGCTACAAGGCAGATATTTGCTAAAATGTTATCTAAAGAAAGAGGTTATTACCACCAGAGAAACAGTAACTAAGAGGTGATACAGACACAGAAAATCAGAGTTGGAACCTTCACTATGATCCCAGTTGAATAACAGGCCAAAATGGAAGGCCTAGTCAACAAGTGGCCAAAGAAGCAGAAACCATATACTCAAGGAATACAAGAACCCCTAGTTTATATGGCCCTGAAGAGCAAGGACCCGGTTACGTTTTTTGCAACATCATCATGTTTGACACACAGAATCCTAAACCTCTAAGACAGAGATCATAGCCAACTTAGGACTTGGGGGGAATTTCCTTTACACTGGCAAATATTTGACCTATTTAAGGAGTATCCTCTCAAAATTACAAGTTGCAAAGATTTCTTCCATGTAAGCAATTCAGGAACTTTCCACCATGATGTCAATGCCATGCATTAACAAATGTTTGGTAAGCATTTCTTGATACTGCTACGAAAAGTTGTCTTGGAGTTAGAATGCTCAAGCAGATATTTCATGAACAGGCCTTGGGCATATAATGATCAAGTTACTTGTAGCCAGAAAAATAACTAAGGCAGCACAATCTTCTCTCAAGCTCTGCAGAGACACAACAAACAGATTCCTTCCAGGAGAAATCTGGCCTTGGCCTTGGTTTATAGATTTCACTAAGGATTAAGTAGTGATATGGATATTGCTGCTGTTAATAAACCAACTATGACCCTTATGCGAATGTATTATTTCAAGGTTCAGTAATTAAGCTCTAATAGACTCATTTAAGGGATTATTTCTAGGTTCTAGGCCTTTTGTTCTATGTGGAGAATGGAAGATTTTTTTCCAAAACAGCCTGATTTGAAATAAATACATTGATCTTTCTCAAAACTACAGAAGGAGTATGTAATAGCCTCATCTCTTCCACTTATTTCTACTGCTGGTAGCACATTTCAAAAGCAAGCAGGTCTCCTGATACTAATATACTGACATTTGTGGCAAAGCCTATAAACTATGCCCACAGGATTAGTGTAAGCCACATGAAATTCAAGAATACCTGCTTCAATAAGCTATGCAACGTAAGGAATACGCATCTTCTGCCCTCTCACTATTTTCATTTCATTTCTTTTGAAGTAAACAATTTCATTAATACAAAAAATACAATGTAATAGACATGGTATAGATTATTTTGATACTTCTATTGTTACATGAACCAATTAAATTTCCAGTGACATGTCATCTGATAGAATGGTGAAATAGTGCTTGCAGCAAACATTCCACAAGGATTTGGCTCAACTGTAGATCATTTGACACTTTGGAAATAAATTCCTTGTTAAGTTGAAAGTGATAAATTTGGTGTATAGTAATTATACATAGACCATGTAATTAAAATGTAGTAACATTTCAACTCTTAAAAATGGGTTCTATTTGGGATTTAACATAGTAGCAATTTGAAGATAGAATAAAATATAAACTTATTCTTAATCATTCTCTAAAAAATTCCAATTAAGGGAAAACATGGTTGTGATGTCAAAATAGATCAATAATGCAATGGGAATCTCAGGTGACTGAATTAATGTATACAAAACAGAGATAAAAAAACCTTTTTAATACTAAGAAAATATCTCATTCTTGCCTCAATCACCTGTATATTACAGAGAGGGAAATAACTGTAAAAAGTATGGTTCTTTAAAATAGCTACTAATCCAAAAATAATTCACACTTATATTTTGGGAATTCACAACTTTTCAAGTAAAACAGTAAACTACAATTTAAGGAAGACCCTTAGGAATAATGTCAATTTAAATCAATTTTACAAACATTTATTGAATACCTACCAGGTATTCAAGGCACTGAAGGCACTGGAGGTATTAAAAAAAAAAAAAACAAAACAGTAAAATCAAGGTTTCTGCCTGTGAGAAAGGCAGTAATTAAGAGAAACCAGATATGTAAACAGATTTTAAGAATGTGATGACTGTTATACTTTCATGGGGAATGGGGAATGAATCTTGGAACACTGGAAAAAAATTTTAGTAACAATAAAAAAATTTACAGAGGTAATCTATAGAAACATGAACTTCACAGGCAACATGATATCAATAATAACATATCTATCAATAATCACTCTCAATGTGAATAGCCTAAATTCTCCAATAAAAAGGCACAGGGTTGCAGACTGGATAAAATGACAGGACCCATCCATATGCTGTTTACAAGAGACACATTTCGAATCTAAAGACACTTCCAGGTTGAAAGTGAGAGGATGGAGGACCATCTTTCATGCCAATGGACCTCAAAAGAAAGCCGGGGTAGCAATTCTCATATCAGACAAATTGGATTTTAATCTAAAGACTGTAGTCAGAGACACAGAAGGACACTACATCATTCTCAAAGGGTCTATACACCAAGGGAAACCTCCATTTCTAAGGGTATCTCCTCTGCTGTACCAGAAGAGAAGGAGGACTCTAATTTCCAGAAACTCTTATCAGTGGAGAAGAACACTGAGGAAGTTAAATATGCATAACAATCTTACCCTTGTTTTTAGGAAGAGCACTGTAAACCTCCCCCAACTGACTTCCCCCATCCCCAGATCCTACTTGTGTCTTTAGTTGGAGATGATATCTAAGGTGGTAGCTTAGGCCATTTCAGGGATTTGTTTTCCTGGGCCTCTCCCATTGATACAGGAGGAATCCATGTTATTCAACTTCTGTTTCTGTCCTCTTAATATATCTTTTACTACAGGGTAGGTCTCAGCCAAGAGCTCTGAAGAAAATTAGTTTTCCCCTCCACAGGCAGAACTTTAAAGTCATGTTGTCAAGGGGCATGGGTAAAGGGGAGCCACTAATTAAGGCCATCATTGCCCATCAGTCCACCATTGAGTTATCTCATGTCCTGTTTCTCTTCATTTTCATAAGTAAAGAAACTAGCAGAGCCTTTGGCACAAGGTAAGAATTCTTAAGGGCAGCTAGGGTGAAGCAATTCCTTATTTACAGAGGGAGGAACATCAGGATAACATCAGACTAGCCCACAGAAACCTGGCAAGCCAGAAAGAGCTGGCAAGACATATTCAGGGTACCAAATGAGAACATGCAGCCATGAATACTTTATCTGGCAAGGTTGTCATTTAGAATGGATGGAGACATAGGGAGCTTCCAGGACCACCAAAAACTGAGAGAATATGTGACCACTAAGCCGGCCCTGCAAGAAATATTAAAGGGGGTTCTGTAAAAGGAGAAAGACCCTAAGATTAGGCAAGTTCTGAGCTACAATTTGCTCAACTATATCTTCTGGTCCCCTCTCTCTCTACCTTCTCAGGTATCCCAGTAATTCTGATATTGGAACATTTCATGGCATCGTTTATTTCTCCAATTCTGTTTTCATGGATTCTAAGCTGTTTGTTCCAGGCCTCGTCCTGATCCTTCTTTTCTATCAGTCTGTCTTCTAGATCACTAATTTGTTCTTCTGCCTCATTTACCCTAATTGTTAGAGTATCTAGATTAGAGTAGATCTCACTGATAGAATTTTTAAGTTCTGCGAGATCAGCTTTCACTTCTGCCCTTGGAGAATTGCCATTAATGTTCTTCTCCAACCTAGCTGTTGTTTGCATAACTGTCACCCTGAAATCTATTTCTAATATCTTGCTTATATCTGTATCCATTAGTTCTGTGGCAGAGGCCACAGTCTCTGAATTCTCCCTGTGCTAGGGTTTTCTCCTCTTAGTCATTCTGGTGAGAGGTGGTTGAGGGAATGTAGAGTCCAAGCTACTGACCACAACCCAAGCAGGATGCACCTGTTTTAAAGGAACCTTAGGGTTGTCAGCCTCTTGTTCTTTCAGCCTGTGTTTTGGGGGTGGGGCCTGCTGCACGGTAACTCAGGCAACCCTGTTTGGGCAGAACTGCCCTGCCCCCCTGGGGAGGATAGGCTCAGTGAAAACCAGGTTGCGGGGGGGGCTTTCTGCGTCTCTTCCAAGAGTCAGAGCAGAAGTGATTGTACCTAATCTTCTGTCTCAGAACAGGGAGATCACAGTCTTTTCTCCAGAATGCCCTCCAGGCCACACTTGACTCCGTTTTTGTCTGTGTTGCTAAAAACTGCAGCATCCTGGGCTGTGTGTCCCACAGCAGCACTCCAGCCCTCGCTTCCAGGTCCAGGCACATCTCTGCCCTTTGTGCTTCTAAAACTGCCAGCTGCCCCCAGTTCACACAGGTGCCCCCGCAGCTCCAGGTTTCAGTTTGGGGGGCTGCCCTAATGTCCTTTCCCCGTGGTGACCAGTCTGAGTCTATGCCTATGCTGGGGCCCCAGTGCGAGAGGCTTTTGCACTCCTATGTTATTTCACTTTCCAGGTGCTGGTGCATACGGTGGCTCCCTCCCCCTTCGGTTTACGTTCCAGTATCTGCCAGCAGAATTGCAGCTCCCCACTTCGTACCTCTAAACCAGCCGCTGGAGATAGTCTGTTGGTAGAGATCCTGATGTATCTTCTTACATCTCAGGCTGATTCCGTGGGTGTTCAGAGTGGTTTAGCAGATATCCAGCTCAATTCAGAGGACCAGTTGAAATAGGGTCCCCAGCTCTTCCACCATTGTGGCCCCCTCCTATACATACAGTTTTATCAGCTACTTTTTCTACTATGTCCTGTGAACATGTTAACCGGTATCAGTACTTCTACCAAATCATTTCCTTGGTTCCACACCAAGCATGGAGCCCAACACAGGGCATGAGCTCACAACCCTGAGACTGAGACCTAAGCAGAGATTGAGAGTTGGATGTTTAATGAACCAAAACACCAGACATCCCTCTACCAAATTTTTTTTAAAGATTTTATTTATTTACTTGACAGACAGAGAGATCACAAGCAGGCAGAGAGGCAGGCAGAGAGAGAGGAGGAAGCAGGCTCCCCACTGAGCAGAGAGCCTGATGCGGGGCTCAATCCCAGGACCCTGAGATCATGACCTGAGCTGAAGGCAGAGGCTTTAACCCACTGAGCCACCCAGGTGCCCCCAAATTGTTTTTAATAGCTTTGTACAATTCCAGTGACTTGTACAATTATTTAATCCCTATTTGGGAAAAACCTTATTTACTCCATTTTTTTAAACAATTGTGTTCTATTGCATAGACTACCATACACAACTGATTCCTTACAGTAAATATTTAGAAGGAAAATTCCTGAGTCAGAGTGTATGGACAATTGCAAAATTCTTAGATCTACAGCTAAACTGTTTTAGTGATTTATCTTCCTGTCAAAGGAGTAACAGAACGTTGCCTTCCTGGAATCTTCACCATCAGTAGATGTAACAGTTATGCATTGCTGCATTGTGAATTACCAGAAACATAATGGCTTAAAACAATACACATTTGTTACCTCACAGTTTGAGTTTGTCAGGAGTCTTCACATGGTTAAGCTCTGTTCTCTGCTGCTTCAATCTCACCAGCTACAACCAAGACCTCTGCTGGGTGGCATTCTTATCTGGAGGTACAATGAAGAATCCACTTGGAAGCATTCTCAGAATGGTGATGGAAGTCATTTCTCCATGGCTCGTGGACTCAGACCTTCCTTTTTAACCTAGCTAGAAGCCTCCCTCAGCTCCCAAAGGTCTCCCAACTGTTCCGTGCCATGTAGCCCTTTTCACAAGCATCATCTGTAACATTATGCAATCACAGGAAAAATAGCCCATCTGTGTTATCACATTCTATTGGTTCGATACAAGTGATAAGTTCCACTCAAACTCTAGTAGAAGGTTTTCTACAATAATATGGGCTCCAGGAGGTAGGAGTCATTAAAGTTCACCGTAAAGTCTGTTCGCCCCCTTGATGTTATCCTTCATTTTACTTTTTACAAGTTTCACACAAATTAATCATTGTCGTCATTTGTGACTTCGTTTGCATTCAATTTGCCTTGATAAAATAATCTTTAATGGGAAAAGTGGTCAACATTAAGTGCTGCTCATAAAAAAATAACATAGAAAACTCACAGCTGTAGCAGAAATTAACCATAAATTGCCTAGAGCTCTTTCTGTACTGAATTTAAAATGACCAGACATTAAAATGATATCAAGAGAAGTAGTATTCCATGATGTTTAGGAGAATGTTCTCTGGAGCTAAAATTCCTGAGTTTGAATATCGACTTTACAAGCTATGAAACTTTTTGGCCACTTCTTAGCCTCTGAGCCTCCCCACTTATATCTGTAAAATCTGGACTATGTTAATTAGGCTTAAACTTACTGAGCAATTTGTGCATTCCAAACTCTAAGTACTTTAACATGAATTAACTCATTTAATTCTCACAGTAACCTTATGAATGGATATCATGAGGTTGATTATCCTAGGGTAAAGTGAAAATTAAATGAGTTAATTTAAGTAAAGGCCACAGAACAGTGTCTGGCACATAATAATCACTCAGTAAATGTTAGTTATCGCTGGGATATATGCAGTTCTGTGCTCATGTCAGGCTGTGGGTGATACAAAGACAATAATATAATGTTTAACTCTAAGAAGATTATTGAAAGAATAAGACATTCACAGGAAAATAGTGAAATCAGGATGACAAATATTTCCTTAGGCAACATCATTAAGTGGCACGTGCTCTGGTTAAGTCCACAATATCCAGGAACTTCTGGAAGTGGCAAGCCACAAATCCGTTTTGAAGAATGGGTGGGATTTTGCTCTAGAGAAAAGCGGGAGTGGGAAATTATAAGTAAATAGAACAGCTGGGTCAAAGGTCAAAAAAAATGGCCAAGGCTCATCTCTGTCAGTAAGTTAAATATACCTCTGGTAGAGAGTCAGGTGTTCAGGAAGGAAAAAGGTGAGGCTGGACAGAAATGTTGACACTAGAATATGGGTGGCCGCAATGGACTGCACTAACCTGTGAATGTCTACTGTATTTATTCAGTGAACAAAATGATGATTTGTCATAATGAAGACTTTTTTTTAATTTTACTTATTTATCTGAGAGAGAGAATGAGAGAGAGAGCACGCGTGCACACAAGAAGGGGAAGGGGCAGGTGGAGGGAGAAGCAAACTCCCTGCTGAGTGGGGAGCCCGATGTGGGACTCCATCTCAGGACTCCAGAATCATGACCTGAGCTGAAGGCAGTGGCTTAACCAACTGAGCCACATAGGCACTCCCATAATGAAGACTCTTTATTGTAATAACAACATGAAATTCGATGCCAAACTTACCCTCTATATGAGGAAGAAATCAGAATGCCTTCGAGTGACAAACTTGGGAAAAAAAAAAGAATGCCTTCAAGGCTTCACTGCCTCTCAAGACCCAACTCCTATGTCTCCCCAGACATTTATGAACTCTTGGAATATCTACTATTACTTATCACATGAAGATACAGCACCAATGGAATTTGGGGCAAGCCTCCGCCCAAATATGGCACTTTGGTTAGTTTGAATCAAAGTTTCTTAAGAACTAGTCAGTACAAGAAGGAACACTCTGATACCTCCTCTGAACCCCTGGATGTAGGACATTCCGCGTGTGAAAGATACTCTTCCTGCACCTATTATGTAGAAGGCATGCTTACAGCCAGACGTAGGGAGTGCAGGCTTTATAAACCAGGATTCCTTCATCAATTTGCTACTGTTCTGTGCCAGTCTCAGCCTATTGACAGTAATGCTATCTGCTAGAAATGCCTGGAGATCCTCACCTGGGAACCAGGGACCTTCCCACAGACATCTCCCTTTTCCAAACCATTGCTACAACTGGAACAACCTTTGTGATTTCTTTTTTTTTTTTAAGATTATTTATTTATTTATTTGACAGAGAAAAACACACCTAGAGAGGGAACACAAGCAGGGGGAGTGAGAGAGGGAGAAGCAGGCTTCCCACCGAGCAGGGAGCCCTATACGGGGATTGACCTTGGGACTCCGGGATGACGACCTGAGCTGAAGGCAGACACTTCAGGACTGAGCCACCCAGGTGCCCCCACCTTTGTGATTCTTAAGATTACAACATGCCCTTCAGCAACAACCATGAGGGAAATTTGAAAAATGGAGATTTATTACTTATAAGAACTGAAAATCATACAGTACGCCTAGGTCCACACAGTGAGGTCACAGGCAAAGAGAGAGGGCAAATAGGCATGGGATTCTGTTTTTATTGAAAGTGGAGGCCTAGGGTTTCATAGGCTCCCTCTTTACTGGTGAATTTAGAAAACAGGAAGAAAAAAGACAAGTACTCCAAATGGTCCATTACTAAAATCAACCAATAGCCCTTAAAATGAAGGGGACACCTAGGCATCAAAAGCTTAAGCCGGACACTTGCATTACCAAAAAAGGAAAAAAAAACAAGAACAACTATTAGGGAGTTACACGATAGACACCACAAACCCGAACCCCTCCTGCCAATCCTTCACAAATATCTGTCTCTTTTCATAAAAGATTAAAAAAAGCCTGCCTACTTTGGTCTTCTTCAAGCTCATATTTCTGTGGACTTCCATATATATGCAATTAAATTTGTTTTCTTCCCTTTTCCTAGTAATCGGTCTCATGGCAACAAAGTTTTTAGACCAGCTGAAGAACCTAGAAGGGAAAAGGACAAGTTTTCCTCCCCTACAGTATGCTGCATCATTAAGTAACTACCGAGTGTATGAAGTGTGACTTTCAGTAAGAGAACAGGCTGCTGGCCGAGCAGGGACCAGGATTTACAGCAGGAAACGACACTGTTGTTTATCGATCACCTGGTACATGCCTGGCATCATGCTAGGTATGTTCACACATTGTGCATTTAGTCTTTACCATCACCATTGTGCTGTGAGCCTAACTCCAGAACCAGAGAATAAGACAAGTTTCACTGTTGTGGTGACTAGAACAGTTTATGCTGAGGAAATATATTCTTTTTGTTGACTTATCTAGAATTATCAGCACAAAAATTAGACCATAAAACCCATAGCTTTGTACCACAGCAACACTATGGTTCCTTAAACCTGTGATTTGAAAGGAGATAGGTGTTGGACACACAGAGGTATAAATGCAAGAGAATGGAGACTATCCTGAAAATCAGACAACATGAAGCCTCCATCTAGGTTCTAAGCCTTGTCCTACTACTCCTATATGCCACACAAGATCAATAATTAAATTATGTATCTAATGAGTTTTTCCTATAGTCAGAACTCTTCTAGGCATATCTAATAATTAATTTAATCCTCACACCTACGGAAAGCTAAATACTATGATAAACTTCATTTTTTTAAAGATTTTATTTATTTATTTGACAGAGAGAAACACAGCTAGAGAGGGAACACAAGCAGGGGGAGTGGGAGAGGAAGAAGCAGGCTTCCCACTGAGCAGGGAGCCCGATGAGGGTCTCTATCCCAGACTCCGGGATCATGACCTGAACCAAAGGCAGTCGCTTAACCAACTGAGCACCCAGGCACCCCTAAACTTCATTTTTTAAAAGATTTTATTTACTCAAGAGAGGACATGCACACACGAGTGGGGGAGGAGCAGGCAGAGAGGGAGAAGTAGACTCTCCCCTGAGCAGGGAGCTCAAGGTGGGACTCGAACCCAGGTCTCCAGGATCATGACCTGAGCCAAAGGGAGACCCTTAACCAACTAGGCTACCCAGGTGCCCCAGTAATCTTCATTTTACACATGAAAATATTCGTTTTCTGTCAAATGAAAAGGTTTTGCTCCTTATCAATCCTTTCCCTTACTGGTCAGTTTTAACATGATATTCATCTCCACCCTCCATCCCTAGGTTTTAGAGTCAAATTATAGAAAGAAATGTTTTATCAGTACTTTTTATATATAACAAACATACATCTTCTGCTTATCAAAGTTACTGAAGTAGGGGCGCCTGGGTGGCTCAGTTGGTTAAGCGACTGCCTTCGGCTCAGGTCATGATCCCAGAGACCTGGGATCGAGTCCCACATCGGGCTCCCTGCTCTGTGGGAAGGCTGCTTCTCCCTCTCTCACTTCCCCTGCTTGTGTTTCCTCTCTGGCTGTGTTTCTCTCTGTCAAATAAATAAAAATCTTTTAAAAAAAGTTACTGAAGTAATATGAATAATAACTAGTTTCAAAATATTAGAAGTATCACCTAACCCTGCACCTCAGCCTATAAATCTAAAATAATAACAATGTAATTCTATGTTCTACTTACAGGGAGTTTACTAGTGTAAAGTTACATTTCAACTAGAAAAGTGTTTACAGAAATTTAAAGTCCTCATCATGTGTAAGGATTAACCAACTGTAATACTTGCTAAATGTAAGATCTTATCTCTCCTGCGTGCCTTTAATTTGTTTTTCATAAGGTCTATGTTCACTTTAAAAACAACAATCCTATCGTTTTTACTCTTTGATCTGCCATTATATCAGCGGAAACTTTCTCTACTCTCCTTTTTCTGGGTCTTTCTCCTTCTCTGATCCTTGATAATAATTAGTTCTAGTCAACATGGCTTTTGGTGCTGTTCATATTCATTAAAATGGGCAGCCATAGAAAACCTGGAAAGGCAAAGGGACTGTGGGGGGTTAGAAACTACAAATTAATGTTTATAGTACAGCACTGCAAGGAGCACAAATTCAACCAGTCAGTCACGGAAAGAACTTGAAGAAGAAGTCTACAGGACAGAGCCTCTTGCTACTCCTCACGGCCCCTGAGGATTATCAGCAGGCACAATGAAAGAGAAGCAGAGCTGGCTCAACACAGAATAAAACATTCAGCTATCTCAAGCATAGCAACAGGGAAGATTCCAGAGGTGAATGCACACGGTGCTGCCTTTCTAAATTCACAAGCTATAATGAGGTATATATGGACAAAGTACTTGGGTAAAATGTTAAAAAAATGATTCATCGTGTTTTTTTCATAATATTCCTTTATACTTTGATGGGTTTTCTGTATTAAAGCACAGAGTTGTCAGGATGCCAACTATCTTTCTTTGTAGCTTATCAATACCTTAGGAGAAAGACATTGCTAAAAATAGCAGTGAAGTAAACATAAGCCTGGGACTTAGAAATAATGCCAGATCCTCCATCATGTGTTTTGCTTACTGAAGACAGCTATACTGAGTTTCATCCTGGGGGTTAAATGGTTTTAAATGGGTTGAAAAATGTTTAGGATTCAAAGGTTCAATAATACCATTTTCAAAAAAAAAAGATCTGAGAAAGAGAGCATGCGTGTGTAAGCATGTACTTACAAGGAGGAGGGGGAGAGGGAGAGAGAGTGTTAAGCAGACTGCCCACTGAGTGCGTAGCCATACCCTGGGCTTGATCTCACGACCCTGAGATCATGACCTGAGTTGAAATCAAAAGTCAGACACTTAACTGACTGCACCACCCAGGTGCCCCAAGTGAATACCTATTTTAAAGATATCAAAACGGAGGTTCAGATTGTTTAAGAACTTTCCCTGATGTTACACAGCTAATGTGAAGGTCATAACTTTCACCAACACCTATGTTCAATTCCAAAGCTCTTGTTCCTTTTAGCTATGTAGTCTACAGAAAAATAGGAACATGTCCCAAAAGTGTGCAATAGAAATACCTGAAGGGATGAATAATGGCTTCTTGTGTTCTTAAAGAATCTGATAATCTTCTGGATTAAGACAGAATAATGTCTACCTCTGTATGTTCTCAGTAAATAAAACAGAGGACGTTATTTTAAGGTATAAGGGGAAAAATTAAATACTTTAAGATATAATAAAAACATACTGTCTAAGCACATAAGTCCTGGAGAAAGGAACCATGCATAGTGTCTATTCTTAGAGTACTTCAAGCAAAATATGGACAGAGTTCCCCTTAACCTGCCCCAAAAGCCATAGCTGGCGCAGATGTGCTCTCTACAGTCCTTTCTGCTTTATGATCCCATGATTCTATTACTTAATAGTTTACAAATTAGAGAGTCCACAGTAGTTTATGATATTTCCATTTGTGCCTGACAGTAGGGTAGCAAGTATGCAGCATAAAATTGCTTGCCTCTTACATGCAGTTAATATTAATACAGCATAATGAAATAGGATATGTTGATCCTATTTTGATTTAGGAGCTCTAGAAATGAATAAGATGTGCTCAAGGAGGGTTGGTGAAACTATTTTTCTCCTAAATGTCAGATAGTCAAGAAAGAGCCCAGGTCCCTCTCTCTGCTCACTTCATTCTCTTCTCAAAGATGAATGGTGTAATGGTTTAATGAACCAAGATTTCCTCCAAGTCATAGGTCACAGGGACTGAAAGACATTAAAAGTATTTCATTACTTATAAATATCTTCTTCAATAACACCATTTTAATAGTATTCTGTCCTAGAGAACTCTGAGTGTATTAGTCTATAGCTAAACTTATTTCCTTCCTTACTCAGTTGATTTAATCTGTTGAGAGGACACCTTTTGCGTTTCATAGTTCAACGCTCAATCTTCAAACTAGGCTGCTCACCTGCTCCAACATTCTCTTTCCTATAAAGCCTGTAAAACTAATGAACACTTTTCACAGGCCATGGGCTAGGAGACTCACTGATCGTGGGAGGACTAAATATACTATCTACACAAGAATGAAACAGAGAGCAAATAAAAGGCTCAACTAAACCAAAAGAGTGGAGATCTGAAAGTTCATTTACGCTTCATAATGTAAATGTATTTGGAAAAAGAATCAGAAGCATGTGAAAAAAGTATGGTGTAAGGACTCTGAGGGAATAAGGTGACTTGAGCGAATGTGTACAAGGCCTCCACCCCCATTCCAGTAGCTGGTAGACTGGGCAATGGAACAGTCAGGGAAGCATGCCCCAGCACTGGGGGGGGGGGTACCATGGGGCCCCCATGAGCTGAACAATGCCCACTAAGTGAAATTCATACAGGATCATTTGGAAGTAAGACTGACAAAATTCAGAAATACAAAATATAGAAGTACAAAGCCTAAAGGAAATGGATACAGGGTACAATTGAGAAATAAAGCATGGTAGAGATTGCTTGAGAAGAGAATGAAGTGAGCAGAGAGAGGGACCTGGGAAGAAGCCCTGAGGAAATTCACCATTAAAGAATTATAAAAATGCTGCTGAATAAAATAAGGAGATTGCTGTAGCACTGAAGATGAGAAATAAGAGTGTACTTGTGAAAAATATTTATTCTAGAAAACAAAAGTCACATTTTAGTCATTAATGCTTTTCATCAGGGCACCTGGCTGGGTCAGTCAAAAAGTTGAGTGCAGCGACCCTTGGTTTTGGCTCAGGCCATGATCTTATGGGTCATGAGATCAAGCCTCATGTCAGGCTCCTTGCTCAGTGGGGAGTCTGCTTGAAGGATTCTCTCCCTGTGCCCCTCCTCCTGCTCTCTTTCTCAAAATAAAACAGAAAAAATACCTTCCACCAAATAAAAGCAAACAAACTCTACAGGAAAACAAAATATTAGCACAAAATCTTAGTATCGGAACCAATAAAGAAAAAAACAATTACTGCAGAAACTGAATCTACCATGCAGCAATCTGCATGAGGCTTCTCAATGGATATTTCTGTAGAAGATACTAGAAAATCCCAACAAAAGTAGTAAACAAACATTAGAAGATCACTTTGTTGAATGAAGATGTTAGCTTTACAAATTGAAAGGACAAAATTAAAGAAAATAGATGAACACCTCCATATCATGGCTAAATTTCTGAATTTTAAGTATAACAAGTTTTCCATTCATCTAGTAAAAAAAAAAAGCCAAAAAGGATTACTTACAAAGAGACATAGCTGGCTCTAGGCTTGTTAGGGTCCGATCATGTATGCAGACATGTGCATCATATTAACTCCCACCACCACCACCACCACTACCACTAAAAACATGTTAAATATATCATCTTAAAATCCTCAATAACATATTAGCAACTTGAATCCAAACATTAAAGGTATAACAATTATTCAGTTATTTCAGGACCCAAAGCATCCACTTCAACTCTTTCCCTGTTATCTCCTTCCTTGAGGTACTCCTACAACATCGCCCGGTAGACAGCAAGTCTACTTACGAGATCAACTTACTACCCCTGCCACTTTGATCTATTCCCTTAACCATAATTTTTTCGATCCTTCCAGAAAGAATGCAAACGGTATTCCTTTTTCTTATCTTACAGGAGTACATGAACTTTTGGGTTCAAATTTTTATTTAGATTGAGTTAATGTACAGTATAATACTAGTTTCAGAAGTAGAATTCAGTGAACACTTGAATTTTAAGTTACACAGCCTGCTGCCTCTTCACAGCTGTTTACTATTTATTCTCTAGCAGCTATTTCCTAGCGTAGATGGGAGTTCTCTTTCATTCTAAAGACATACAAAAAGCATACAGGCAAGTAAACAAGCCACTCCCAAGCCTACTTCCTTCTCCCATTGCCGTTTTACTTCTTCACTTCCAAATTTCTTGAAATCACTGTCTGGCTTGGTGGCCTCCATTACTTGTAAGTGACTTTCCCACCCCACCACTGGCTTGAAGCTCCTCACAGCCTTGTCTGACTTGAGCACTCAGCAGTATTCACTCTGATGTGCTGTAGCTTGCTTCTACAAATACTTTCTTCTCATACTTTTTTCTCACACACACTCCAGATTTGCTTCCAACTTCAATGGGAATTATTATTTTTTTTATTTGACAGAAACACAGAGGGAACACAAGCAAGGGGACTGAGAGAGGGAGAAGCAGGCTTCCCACCAAGCAGGGAGCCCTATGTGGGGATCGATCCCAGAACTCCAGGACCATGACCTGAGACAAAGACAGACACTTAACAAACTGAGCCACCCAGGTGCCCCAGTGGGAAATATTTCTTAATCTTTGTTGCCAAATTCACTCCTACAATCTATACCTTAAATGTTAATTTGTCTAGAGTCTCTCACTGAGGCCTTTTTCTCACACTATACTATCCAAGTGTGATCTCATGTGTTCCCAGGATTACAGGGATAATATATATGTTGGTAAGCCCTAAACCGATCTAACTATCCATTAGACACCCTATATACACATCCCATAGGTTTCTCAAGTAGTATTACTATTTTACTTCCACTAGCCCTTACTGTATTATTCTGTATGTATAGCTTTCTCCTTTTGTTATTTTTCCTACCCCGAAATGTTTCACTTAATGTGCAGAACACCTTACAATGTCCTTAAATATCATACGGTATGGTTTCAAAATTTACTAAATGCACATACAAGCACAAGTAACACATGTAGAGTTTAAAGAATAGTGAGGGAGAAAACAAATGGAAAAAATATGCCCTACAGGAAAACAAACTGCAATTTATCCCCAAAAGGAATATTAAAGTGCAATCAAAAGTGAATGAAATGAAACATCATCTAACATGAAAAACCTTAGCAAAATGATAGAGAATATCAGTAACACGGTCCTGAAAAAATAATGTGAATCCCAGAAAAATAAGTCCCCATTTAGAAAGTGAAAACTGTATCCGTAGAATATACTTTTGAACATACATGCATTACATATACAGGTGTAGGTAAATGCACATGTGTGTAAAAGCATTGTAAATAGGTTGATTTAAAAAAATTAACACAAGGTTCAGGATGGTTATCGCCTATAGGCACAGGCATGAGGATAGGATGGGGCTATCAAAATTCTTCTCTTGTGTTGAATGAAGACTTCACAAGTATTTATTATGAGATTCACAGATAGAGCTATGCATACATGCATTGATCAAAGAAGGGGACTTTTCATTAACCAGGTAATGACTTATTCAGTTCTGCATACCTTAGATGCAAAAATAAATCAGTCCACAATGACAGTATTACTAGGACCTTTGAAGTGCCCAACTACATCACATAATCCTCCTTCCTTCATTGCCCTGAATTTCATGTCGATTGCTCTAAATATGTATTGCTCTAAATATGTACTTGAAATTATTCTTCAAGTTTTTTACTTTTATAGAAATTAGGTCATCCTAAATGGATTCTTTCATTTTTTTCATTTTCCTTAGTATTTTCAGATACATTCGTACTAATGTATTAAGCTGTAGCTTACTGTTTTTATTGTTAAGTAGCATCCCATATAACATCTTTATCCATTCTAGTTATTAGTAGACATCTGTCTTGTTTCCCATCTCTAGTTTTTACAGACATGTTTTGAATATTCTCTACACATCTGGAAACACAAGTGCAAGGATTTGTTGGATAGATATATATAGATCCCGTAGCATAAAGAATTCACTCATCTTCACCTTTAAGAGGCAACACCAAAGAATGTTCCAAAGTTGTACCAATTTATATCCACACCAGCCATTTGAGTTTGATAATGTTCCACATCCTCTTGTTTTTGTTACAGATACAATGGAAGTATTTATATATTCTGGATACTTATCCATTGCCAATTTTATGTTACACAGATCTTCTCCAAATGCTTTAGCTTTCTCTTTCCTTTACAGTGGCTTTTGATAAATAGAACTTATTTAAATGTAACCAAATGTACCAAACATTGGTGCTTCTTGCCTTAAAAGAAAAATCTTTCAATGAACCATATAGTCCAATAGCCAAAATTTGGGATTCTATATTTTTTAGATTTTTTATTTATTTATTTGAAAAAGAGAGTGAGTGAGAGAGAGCATGAGAGGGGAGAAGGTCAGAAGGAGAAGCAGACTCCCCGCAGAGCTGGGAGCCAGATGTGGGACTCAATCCCAGGACTCCAGGATCATGACCTGAGCCAAAGGCAGTGGCTTAACCAATTGAGCCACCCACGCGCCCAGGGATTCTATATTTTAAAGTAGAGAATGTTTCTTATTCTTAAAAGCTTGTAAAAATAAACAAGGACTAATATGCAATAGATAGTATATTATGTACCAAACCTAAAGGACTCTTTAGTCCTTTATATAAAAGTCTGCTGACCCCTGCCAGTGGCTATCATATTGGAAAGTATAGAGTATAGAACATTTCTATCACTGGCTATATATGGTTACCGAGTACCTGAGATATGTTTAATGGATTAGGTAAGTGAGTTGTGTTTTTTAATTTAAATCACTATACATGTCTCATGGCTACTGAACATGCAGTCTTATATTTTTATCCACAAGTTTTAATGTTTTGCCCTTCAAACCATCTTTAATCCAACTAGAACAGATTTTTGTACACAGATCAAATGTCAATTTCTCATAGGGATAAAGGTTTCCCAAGCATTTCCCTATAATGGTACAATTAGCATGATTGTGTATGTGTGTGTGTGTGTGTGTGTGTGTGTGTGTGTGTGCGCGCGCGCGCACACGCGTGCAGTCTGGAGTAGGTACTTGCAACTACTCGAGGCCAAAGGCAACTTCAGAAAATTGTATCGACTATGATTTATTTTTAAGTAAATGCTACACACTACATGGGGCTTGACCTCACAACCCTGAGATCAAGAGTCACATGTTCTACCAACTGAGCCAGCCAGGTGCTCCTCACCTATGATTTTTTTCAAATTCATCCTTTTCATGACGCTTGTGCACTAGGTTTGTTTCCAAGCATTTTACAAATATTAGCTAATTTAATCCTCATATTAATACTATTAGTCCTATTTTCTACATGGGGAACTGTGGCACAAAGAGTAGATCCAAAGACATATAGATAATAGTTGCCATAACCAGAACTTGGACACAGGCAGCTGGGTCCCAAAGCTCATGCTCTCAAATCACTACCTTGTATGAATCAGCAAATAATGGTTTTGCTTCTTCCATTCTTAACTATGTGATTTCTTGAAATTTTTATGATCTTATTATACATGCTCAAGACTCCAATAACTGCATTATAAAACTGGTAGCAGTAGTATTCTTTCTTGCCTTAGTCCAGCTTTTATTTTATTTTTTAAATATTTCATTCATGTCAATATACCTGATCAAGTAATTTCTACACCCTGTTTGGTAAAATTGTGCATAATTATGAAATTCATGAAACTGAAGTTTTAATTAAAGCCTTTTTCTGAATACACTGAAATTATCATATAGATTTTCACCCTTAATTGGAGCTATATTTATCATTTTTCTAATGTTGAGACAGTTTTGCATTCTTGTAATAAACAATTTTATGATGCTATGATAGGTCATATGTGATACGTGGTATTTATATGCAGTTAAAAAATATAAATTGGGAGTTGGCTTTGCAATCTTTTTAAGAATTAATTTTCATGACCAAGACCAGCATAGTGTTCCTTTCTTCTACTGCCCTTGTCTGGTTTTATGTCAAAGTATATGAGCCTAATCAAGTCAGTTGAAGAGTGCTCTTTTAATCTTACATACTTTCTGATAATAGAAAAGTATCTATTCACTGTTTTGTAGAATTCTTTTGAAAACTTCTCTTAAATCTGTTTATTAGGAAGACAATGTTTGCCTTTATTTTTAAGAGCTACTTTGAATCTATTGCTTTTGGCTGACTCCTGACTTCCATCTTCGCAGTCGCTAGCTCAGCTCCGTCAGTCTTTTGAAGGTGACCTGTGTTTTCTCTGGATGCTTTTATAATATTCTTTTTAGTGTTCCTTAGTTTATCTGTAAGTGTACTTCAGCATGGATTTAATCTTATTTATCCTGTTTGAGATTTGTTGGGGAGCCTCAGTCTAGAGATTAGATTTTTTCATCAATTTCAGAAAATACTCTGCTATTAACTCACTGAAAATTTCCTCTTTTCCAATCCTTCTATTCTATACTTCCAGTACTTTAACTAGATGCTTGTTACTCCTTCTAAGTCTGCCATCGTTATTCTTGACATCCATGTCCTATTTTCCATCTCTTAATTTCTCTGTGCTGAATTCAGTGTAATTTCAGATGTATAGTCAAGTTTATCAATTCTCTTCAGCTACATTTAACATTCTTTGAAACCCATATACCAACTTTAAACTATTATTTCTTTAGGTCTAGAAAATTTACCCTTTGTCAAATTTCACTAGTCACGTGGACAGTTTATTTCTTCGTCCTACTTCAATACCCTCTTTTATTTCTTGAAACATGTTAAATATACTTTTTGTGATGACTCCAGTGTTTACAGTCTTTATACGCTGGTATAAATTCCTGAGTTTGTTGTTTCTCTTGATTCTCAAGAGGTATGGTTGGTTTTGTGTTGTCTTTTGTGAGTTTTGATTATGAACTCAATACTGGGTATGTGAATATGAAGAAAGTCAAGTTAAAGAAATTTATCTCTTTGATAAGTCAAATGAGTTGAAATAATATGATTATCCTGGTAAATGCTGAAAAGGAAACTTATAACATCTGTCATCCAAGCCAGATTTCTTACTTTTAAGGAAACAATAAGGAGTATATACTTTAAATACAATAAAAATGCATAGTTTAAAATATCAGACACTTAATAATACAGTGGTGATGTAGGACTTAAGAACTTCAAAGTATTGTTTCAAAAGAGGTTTATTCCACACATTTAGGAAAATGGGCTTTCCACAATGGTGGGAACTGGAAAGAGGTACCTCTTAGGGACTCAAAGGCATAGACTAGTACTATGAGTGAAGATGAGACCACAGAAAGGGAGTTTGGGCCAACATCTAGGAAAGCCTAATGTTTCAAAACATCCCCACCCCCTTTTTTTAAAGAGTTTATTTATTTGACAGAGAGAAACACAGCCAGAGAGGGAACACAAGCAGGGGGAGTGAGAGAGGGAGAAGCAGGCTTCCTGACGATCAGGGAGCCTGATGTGGGACTCGATCCCGGGTCTCTGGGATCATGACCCGAGCCGAAGGCAGTCGCTTAACTAACTGAGCCACCTAGGCGCCACTCAAAACATCCTCTTAAGGACACCTGGGTGGCTCAGTCGTTAAGCATCTGCCTTCAGCTCAGGTCATGATCCCAGAGTCCCAGGATGGAGTCCCGCATCAGGCTCCCTGCTTGGCGGGAAGCCTGCTTCTCTCTCTCTCACTCTTCCCGCTTGTGTTCCCTCTGTGTTTCTGTCAAATAAATAAATAAAATATTTGAAAAAAATCCTCTTAAATGAAAAGCCTAAACAAAGAGGTGTGGATATTTTTGTTCAACATGGATGAGATCCTTGAATATAATAGAAGTGTGGAATAACTTAAAAGTAATCTTCTCTCATATAGAAGTCTCTACCTCTTACAGTGTCATCATCAACTGGGTGCTGTTCATCAGGAGACTGAGGGATGCTGTACTGTTAGATGTTAGGTGTGTTAAGATTCTGTGCCCTTGGCTAAATTAATCTGGAAGTTACAGTGAACTATGAATGTGTATGTTGGTCTTTTCCAATCAACCAACAATACTTCTGAAATCACACAACAGGACACTGATGCCAAGGGCTGAAGTCAAAATAATACTATGAACAAAAAGCTTGGAAAATAGGTATTTAAAGACAAACTCTTCTGAGAAATTTACAAGGTACACTAGATAATTAAAGGTTCTATGAACTCTAACAATTAAGAAGGCTTATAGATTCAGACAATGGGTTAGCACACTTTTTTCTGTAATGGCCAGATAGTAACTATTTTAGATTGTGCAGGCCATATAGTCCCTGTTTTATCTACTTAACTTTCCATTTGTAGTTCAAAGGAGCCATAGAAAATATTAGAATAGATATGGCTGTGTTTCAATAAAACTTTATAAAAACAGGTAGGGGGCTGGATATGATCTGTGTGCCATAGTATAGAGTAACTGACCATCTCCTATACTTACTTGATTACAGAAATATTTTTCACCCAAATCTCAGTTAATAACCTATATGCTTTAAAATAGACAAGTTAAAATGATCAATCCTGGGTTCCTGGCTAGCCCTGTCAGTGGAGCATGTGACTGTAGATCTTGGGGTTGTGAGTTTGAGCGCCACATTGGATGTAGAGGGTTTTTTTTTCTTAAGATTTCATTTTTTATGTAAATAAATAAAATGACAAATCCTGCTTGAAAAGCAAAGGATTCTTTTAAACTGTTTTCATTTAGTCTTTTAACTTTATAGGATTTATGTAAGATATATTACATATTATCTAAAAGTATCCAGGTAATGGAAAAGCAATTGTTATAGGTTGTATTCAATTTCCTTATGCATGCACTTCAATATTTCTCATTTAGCCTACCTTTAATGATGTATCTATGTTGTGATTATGTTATGGAAAAATCTATTTGAAGGCATGATACCCAGAGTTGGAGCTAAACATAACAATATTAGAACAGCAACTGCAAACTAAATAGATTAAGATGTATACATTGTATAATTCTCTGTTCTTAAACTCTTAAGGGAGGTAACATGTGTCCATGAACTGACCACATGGACGCCAAATTAATTATGTGGCATCTTGTAATCCTTACCTCATGATTGCCCTGAATTTTGGTCACTATATTGGAAACTAGTAAAATTAAGCAACTCAATTAATAAAACATAAGAGGTACTATGAACAAATAACATTTTCTTTCAACTTTCTAAATTTAGTAATTTTTCATCCTTCTGCTGGATTGATCAGTCCTGAATGTATAATTTGGCCTTCATTTAACATTTAATAACTTCTCAAGGCAAGGTAGTCCTAGAGATTTTAAGACAGTAAATAGAAGAGAACAAGATTCACCTTTAACTTAACTACTGTGTGAACCTCAACAAATCACTTTACTTCCTCAACTCATTTTATTGTCTGTCAAATAGGATAATTAAAGCCTTCTCATGAGGTTATAGTTACATATCATTATATATGTGAAAATCTGAGTAGAGCTCCTGAATCCTAGCACATACTTGAGAACAGGTAGCTGCATCTGAAGAAGTCATTCTATTTCACTGATTTCACCACCATGACTTATCTGTAACCTAAACATGTTTAGAAGGAGGGTACTTGTTATGGTGAGCACTGGGTGTGTATGCAAGTAATGAATCACTAAATTCTCATTCTTCGGGAGACTCAGGGGAATCAACAGGAATCAAATTACGTTTCATTCACATTTCAAAACAAGATATTGTGAGAGAAGTCTCCACAGGGTTTAAAAGTAGTCTTCATCAGAGCCGTATGGTTATAAAGTCCTAAAGAGTACAGTGGTTGCAAGATAGCATTATTCATTGTCATGACAATTCCCGAGAAACAGCCTAGTGAAGGCCACACTTGAATTACTAACAGTTCTAAGACTTCACTTACTCTGAGCCTTCAATCAGCAAAACCTCCTTCCCACCAGACATTTCTCCATCACAAACTCTCTTGGCAGACTAGGACACATTTCTCATCAGTTCAGTCATCTCCAACTACTCTACTTCAGACTACAAATATATTACTATCTTACTGACCTTCAGCGATCAGAAAACAAATTTAATTCTAATCTACATAGAACATCAAGTTATATAATATATCAGAAGACTACATGCTGTTAAAAAGTTAGCTTGGAAAAAATAAAAAGCTTGGTCTGAACTTACTTTTAAATAGCCATTATAGGGTGCCTGGGGGGCTCCGTGGGTTAAAGCCTCTGCCTTCAGCTCAGGTCATGATCTCAGGGTCCTGGGATCGAGGCCCGCATCGGGCTCTCTGCTCAGCAGGGAGCCTGCTTCCTCCTCTCTCTCTGCCTGCCTCTCTACCTGTGATCTCTCTCTCTGTCAAATAAATAAATAAAATATTTTAAATAGCTATTATAATGCTTACATTCAAAGTTTTATTCAACATTTTTTTAAAGACCTAGAACCTCTGAACTACATCCCCAGACAGGTTTGGGCAATCACTGCCTAGCATGAGCAAAGCTATTCGAACATCTCCATTGTGGAATCTAGTTTGCTGCCTATAGGCAATTAGGGAACCTGGCCTATTCTTTCAATGCCCCACAGGACATGATCTAATTTTAAACTCCAATCTTTATTAGTACACCATAGTCTCAACCCTTAATCTCCTAATTTAATTCAGCTCATCTACTCATCTGACCTCTACAAAATTACGTTTTTTTACACAATTGTAAATATCTTG
The DNA here is from genome assembly GCA_004023965.1 of Spilogale gracilis. Classification (NCBI taxonomy): domain Eukaryota; kingdom Metazoa; phylum Chordata; class Mammalia; order Carnivora; family Mephitidae; genus Spilogale; species Spilogale gracilis. The sequence goes on along the minus strand of PITA01019256.1, from coordinate 9,602 downwards.
CCCAGACGCACATTATGGAGGATAAAGCCAGAGGACAAGATGATAGAATTACAGGCTATTACCTCAACAGGTCACAAACCTTCCAAGTTTCTGGCCTCGGGGTCCGTATTTGTCTACCTGTATCAGCCTTCTTTTCCTCCTCCACTGGAAAACTTAAACTCTTTCCAACTCAAGCCATCTGGCTTTCCCACAGCAATTATCCTATATGTAGACAGTTTTCTTTTATTCCACATTAGATCAAACATCCTTCAGCAGCAGAGACCTATCATTTCCTTTTTTCTATAGTTCGTACATTAGAATAGGGGCAGCTGCTGTGCTACATAAGAATTTGCTTAAGCCAGAATATGTGGATCATAATCTAACAAATCGACTCACCTCATTGGAACGCCTTTCATTTTCATCTGCAATTTGCTTTCATCATCTACTCTGGCATACTATGTTAAGGACTGCTGTGATGTTTCTACCATTTGTCCTTTAATTCTAGGTTTCACGCTCCCTAAGTCTTTTTTGCTTAACTGTTCTCTCCTTTGTCCTTGGTGGTTTCACAACTAATGGGTTTTTTCTTTCAGTCACATGCGAACTTAGAGCCCAGCTCTGCTCTTTATTAGCCATGTGACCACAGACAACCCACGTACTAGTTCCTTTTCCTTTCAACATCAAGAGGTTTCTTTACACTTGTCTAATACCAGAATTGTAACTTCCTTAAAAACATGGATATATTTAAGTTCCCACCACCCAGCATAATATCTGGTACAGATAGGCAATCAGAAAAGGTTTACTGAATAAGCAAATTCCCTCAGGGTGTCAATGAGGGATTCATTCCTTCATTCTGAGGACCTTTTTTTTACTCCTGTTATAACATTTTGAAGTGAGACAGTCCTGGGTTCAGATTCTGCCTTTGTTATTTATTCCATGTGCTATTTTTAAAAGGTAATCTCTACCCTCAATGTGGGGTTCAAACTCACAAACCTGAGATCAAGAGTCACATGCTCTACCGAGTAAGCCAGCCAGGTGCTCCCCCACCCCAGCCCCATGCCACTTCCTATGGAGTTTTGTATAAGTCCAATTTTCCATTTGACTATAAACTCTTTAAGGATATAGAGTATGTATTATTCATCTTTGTTATTCCCCTTTAAAGGTTATCATGATGACTCACAAATCTGAATTCCATAAAAAGGGTGCTTAATGAAAAGCTAGTGCAAAAGCAGGGTAACAAGTATGAAATGCTTTATATAAACAAGACATTTTCATGATTCCTGTGCTGGTCCCCCCTCATTATAGCCTCTTCTCTGCCAGCAGTTCCATGGTCGACAGTATAACCCTGGTAATGAGAAAGCTCTGGCTTTCAGTTCTTGCTTTGCTGCTTCCTACACGCATTAACTTCAACAAAACCATAATCAGCCTCTACATTACTGCTTTAAGGTAACGATTACATTAGATGATGATCTTAAACCCTGGTACATAGGAGATACTTAGCGTTTGTTAGCTCTTTTCTCTCTTTTGGTTCAAAGCATGCTGTAAAATGACCTGCCTTTACTACAACCCATTTTTGAGCAAACTTACTCTTCTCCAGATATCTCATCCCAACAATGTAACTTTTTATGAATGGTCAGTGGTCATTGTAGGTTGAATTTCTCTAAGTAAAATGTGGTGGAGAAAAAAAAATAACAGAATTTTTTTAAATGAGCATAAAGAAAAAGACTGACTAAACAAACTTCTTTCGGGTAGTTGATGAAAGTAATAATAGCTAACAGTTGTGAAGGTTTATTATGTTCCAGGGACTAGGCAAGGACACTTTATGTGCTGTCACTTAATCCTCACAAAACTTGTGGCAGGTGGTGGGGGGGCTCTTTGTATATTGTATATATTATCTCATACATTAGGAAGACACAGAGGTTAAGAAAATTGTTGAAAGAAGTAGAATTGAACTTTAACCAAAACCAATTTCTTTCATCATCAGGACACAGGATGGATTTTGAGCCTAATAAAAATTTTGTTTCAACAAGATGTTTGCATCTTTGTTATTACATAAGAGGAGTACTATGGTCAAGTACAGTAGTTCCTAAAAGAAAATCTACATCAGAATCACTTAGGAGCACTTAATAAAAACAGATTCCTAAGCCCTACCTCAGACCCACTGAATCAAACTCTGTTGGTGGGGCTCAGCCAAATTCTGTTTTTGTTCTTTGGGAAAGGCACTTCTTGTTTTCTTTTTCATGAAAATCTCAGGTTATTCTACATAAAATTCACATTTAGGAATGAATAGTGTGTGGTGGAAACAATGAAGTATTTAGAGTCATACAGGGAAAGGGCAAATCCAATAATCTGAGTGACTGAACTACTCGGAGCTTCAGATTCCAAATAGGTAAGATGTAGGGTGACTAACTCATCCTAGTTGATGCAAGAATTTCTTGGCTTAGCACTAGTAGTCCCATATCCCAGGAAATGCCTCAGCTCCAGAAACATGAGAATGGTAGGGAACATTAGTACCATAAGGGTACATTTCACAGGGTTAGTAGGCTATAAAGAAAGAACGTTTTCAAAGGATCTAGCACAGTACATTGCATAGCATACTCTTATCCTAGATCACTTACTTGAGCTCCAAACATGTATATTTAACCACAATGTTGACTGCTATTCCTTGATATCATAAAGGCTCTTCAAACTTCCCACTCTATCCAAGTTCCAGTAGTTAAAGATGGCCTCTTAGGAAAGGGTGATCAGAAAAGACCTTTTAGGAAGAGTGTATTCAGGCTTATGGAAACTAACAAGAGATCTTAAGGAACCCAATAACAGCAGTATCAAGGAGATATTGCCAGTCTTAGGCCTAAAGAGGACAGAAAAAAAAAAAAGTCATGGCTATAATTGTGAGGAAAACTATAGCTTGAGAGTGAACTACGTTGTGGTCTTAGGTTAGGAATGAAACCAATAAGCAAACTGGACAAAAAAGAGGTACTAGAAGAATAATGCCCCAACTTCTCTGCCCCTCTGACTAATGATCTCCCATCAGAGCTGAGTCGATGCGATCTATAAAGGGCAGACAGCAGGATGAAGCATCAAGAGTGAAAGTCATCTAGTTGCCCAAGCCATGGTTCTGGCACTTATCTTCAATACCTGCTTCTCCCATTGTTCTCCGTATACTATTCAAGGGAAAGGCCCACTAATTTCACTTTCTAAATCACTCCTGAATCCACCCTCTTTTCTCCCATCTCCACTGTCACCTTGGCTCAAGGTACCCTCATATGATAGCCTTGATAGCTCTGTGAGCCTAGCTAAATTGCCTGTTCCTCCTCTGGTGTCCTTCCAACATGTTCTTTAGGGAATGAGAACTGATAAGAGGTAATATTGAAGACGTAGGTCTGGAGGTGCCTTTTAAGGGACTGTGGCACTATTCCTGAAACAATGATTCACACTATATTTTTAAAAGATATTTATTAAGACAGACACAGAGACACAAAGACACCAAATAAGCAGGGGGAGTGGGAGAGAGACAGCCCCAGGTAGGCTCCAAGCCCAGCGTGGAGCCTGACACATGGCTCGATCTCACAACCCCGAGATCATGACCGGAGGTGAAATCAAGAGTCAAACACTTAACTAACTGAGCCACACAGGCACCCCATGAACACCCTACTTAAAGTAGTAGCAGTAAGGACTGTTGGTTCACGAGCTCCTGGGGAGCTTCCTGGGTGAAATCTGAACAGAAAAGAGAGGGAGAGTCCTAAGCAAGAGGCAGCCCCTCCACGCAGACAGGGAACAGGTTTTAAAAGCAAGACAAGTAGATCTCAGCACCCTCCTGTCAAATCTCAAACTGTTTTATAGAGGCCTTAATGGGGCTCAGTCCTGCCTACTGTCCAGAGGGTCTCAATACCATATCACTATCACAAGGCTATGTCCTGGGGGCAGCTTCTGCGAGTGGGGAAAGCCAGCACAATGTATGTTCCAAGAACAGAGGAGGGGGGTGAGGGGCCTCGAATTTCTGGAGTCCAGCTCACAGGTCAACAATCAACTTGGAGGCTGAGACTAGGAAAATTGGATATAATTAGCCTGTAAAAAACCACAGGGCTTGGTTACTGATGCCTGAATTGATGCCAGAGTGAGAGAGGAGAGAGGTTCCAAGTTTCTGGTATAAGCAATTGGATAAATAGGTGAGACTTTCACAGAGACAGAAAATGAAGAAAAAGTAGAAATTTGAGAAAAATACTTGCAAATGAGAAAATCATGAGCTGCATTTTATATGATTATGTACATTTTTCTTGACCTTAGAATAAATTGAATAGATTACACAATTTGGTTCAGAATTAGAAGAGAGGGCTTTCAGATAATAGCTAATGTTTAGCCAATAACTACATTAACGAGGATTTGAACCTTCATAACTGTGGCAAACTGCACAGACAACTGCTGATACCAATGTCATCTCTCACCACCACCACCCAAAACCCCCTAGCCTGCCTGTTCCCAAATTCTTACAGATCCTAACCAAATCTTCCTCTTCCCTTTGGGCCTTTCCTTATACAAGCCTTTTATCCTCCCTGAAACAGCACTGTTTTTGGCCCGATTCACTCTCCATCCTCTAACACCCAGTCCAGATATCTCCCCACAGGAAATCATGCCAGACCCCCCCACACACAAAAGACTTAGCTTAGCTCTCCATCCCTTTGCCCAATAGCACTTTATGTTTACCACTATCTCTCTTCTCACTGATCACATTGTTTTGTAATTAACGGTCTGTTTCTCCCATTATGGGATAAGGCACTTCAGGGAATGACCATGTATTATTGTTCGTAACCATAGTCTCAGCAACTCAGCCTCTCACTGTACACACTGTAGTAGTTCAATCCACATTTATCAAATGAAAGCCCATTCTTGGTTTCGCATTTTACTCATTTAAGTACCACACCAAGAAAATATTTCAGATTTCAGAAAGGGCTTTTCTCCTCCCGCCCCCTAACTGGCTATTTGTAGCAACTATGCTCGCCACTTCTATGGGCCCAACTTGCTCTAAAGGAGGTGAGGACTAAAGCTTAGAGTGCAGCTAGTCTCCTTTTCTAGATACTAACTGTCCTTTTACAGCGTGTGTGCGCGTGTGTGCGTGTGTGTGTGTACACACATGAGGGGGTGAGGGAGGGCATGGGAAAAATATCCAAAGAGCATTTATTGTATGCCTGACCCAACTGAAGCGCTTTCAGTACATTATCTCCTGGATTCCTTTACAACCACCCTACAAAGTAGATGCCTTTGCCGTAACTATTGTGCATGAGGAAACTGAAGGCACAGACACTCAATGCCACGGTCATGGCACAAAAGCAGCCACAGAAAATACATAAATGAATGGGCCCAGCTGTTCCACAATAGAACTTTATTTATAAAAATAGGAGGCTGACCAGCTTTGACCCTTGGGTAATGTGCAGATACCTGATCTCTTCTGTTTCTCAACCCGGACAACACAGAAACATCGCCTAAGGAGCTTTAACAAACAACAACAAAAAAATGTAGATGCCTAGATCACACCTCAGAGCAGCTGATCCCGAAAAGGCTTTTGAAACAAACCTCAGTGTGACCTTGGAAGTTGCTTGACTGTTTTTAACCTACAGATGGGGAAGGTGAGGTGCAAATAGGTTAAGGAAATTGTCAAGTGAAAGAGACAATGGGCAATTTCATCTCCGGACTGCCTTCAGATTCTTGTCCATTTCTATGTTCTCTCTCCACAGCACCTGGCAGCCCATCAGCTGTGAAAAGCCTTAATTTCACATTATGTCCCCTTTTGTTTGTGGAGGAGAAAATTTAAGTGGAAGAAAATACTGCTATTAAGAGGATTTCAAGGGGCTCCTGGCTGGCTCAGTCCTTAGAGTGTGGGACTCCTGATTTGGGGGTTGAGGGTCTGAGCCCCACACTGGAGGTAGATCTTACTTAAAAAAAATCAAATGTAAAACAACAAAAATAATCATTTTATAGGACATGTCAAATATCTCATTTATTAGTCTAAGTCAATCTTCCTATACCCAATTAACATTTACTTTTAAAATATTGGGAATACAGAATTATAAGCTGTGAACTGCACTCTGAAAACTGAAACAAGAGTACCGGCTTTTGCCAGGATTAAATATATCATTACCTCTCAGATACAAAAGCATTTATGTTTCACACAAAACCAGTGGCAGCGGATGATAAAGATGATTCTGTTTGATGTGAGATTATATTCAAGACCTCTGGATCAGTAAATCTACAGAAAGCCACACGTCATGGAAGATTAATAAATTGCAACAGATGGAAAACTGCTATTAAGATAAAATAAAATACTTTAGGGTCCTAATTGAAAGTTGGAATGTGCTCATCAGATTTAAATTCATAGTGAGGAGAACCTGATAGATATTCTAAAATCTACAATCATTTCATGTATATGTCTAAAGAGACAAGTTTTAGCTCAAAAAAACAAAACAAAGCAAAGCTTCTAAATTCTTACTAGTATTCTCCTATACTTCAAATTCTACCTGAAATTAAATGTAAGCAGCTCAAAATTGTTCTTGTATAACCTCAGTTTATGCAAAAAAAAAAGTATCATGACTAACACAGTTTTAAAAAAATCAGCATGGGGCGCCTGGGTGGCTCAGTGGGTTAAAGCCTCTGCCTTCGGCTCAGGTCATGATCTCAGGGTCCTGGGATCGAGGCCCACATCGGGCTCTCTGCTCGGCAGGGAGCCTGCTTCCTCCTCTCTCTCTACCTGCCTCTCTACCTACTTGTGATCTCTCTCTCTGTCAAATAAATAAATAAAATCTTTTTAAAAAATCAGCATGATCCAAAATCTAACCAAGAATGTTAATTTAAGTATGTTTATTGTTTTTCCTCTTTAGTGATTTTTAACCACATATTATCTTTACAGAGCTGATTGTTAAATACAAATGGTTTGCAGTAATTTGCAAACTGTAAAAACTCAAGCTACTTGTTAGATGGGTCATATTGATGTACTGAACGATTATCACACAAAAGCTAAACATTTTTTACTTTAAGTGAGAAAAAGAATCTGCAAATAATAGGATTTCACCAATTCACAAAATAAAAAGATGACCTCGGGCTATTCCCCAAAACTGTAAGGAATAATAATCACAAGGCTTTACATAACTTCTACCAGCTGAAACTTTCTTCACCTGCTGCAGCTCCTAGCAAATAAGGAACTATTTATTCGCTCAGCACTTGTGAGCAACTGGTGCTTTCAATCACATAATTGGAGAGAGCAGGGGAATTGGCACATTGACAGAATCAATCACACCTATGGTGAGTCAGAAGTTTTTTAAACCCTTGCTCCTGTAATTGGCCAAATCTGTCTGAAATTGGGAGACTCAAGTATGAAACTACAAAAAATTCAGGCTACTCCAAGGTTTCCTTCACTTATTTTTACAATTTTCACCTCCCCATTTTGTAAGCACAAGTGAATATCATATTAGTTAATGAATGGGGTTACTGAGAAGGTGTACGAAATGTATAGATTTTTACCTAAATCGCATGTTAAATGTACAAGTTGACTTTTTAAAGGAGCCCTAGGAAAACCTTTATGAAGAAAATGTCTCTCTTTTTTTTAAGATTTTACTTATTTGACAGAGAGAAACACAGCCAGAGAAGGAACACAAGCAGGGGTTGTGAGAGAGGGAGAAGCAGGCTTCCCGCCGAGCAGGGAGCCCGATGTGGGACTCCATCCCGGGTCTCGGGATCATGACCTGAGCTGAAGGCAGTCGTCCAACCAACTGAGCCACCCAGGCGCCCCAAGAAAACGTCTCTTAACAAAAAAAGAAAGAGGAGCACCTGGGAGGCTCAGTTGGTTATTCTCAACTTTGTTTATTAGAATCACCGGAGGCACTTTATTTATTTATTTATTTTAAGATTTTTATTTATTTGACAGAGAGAAATACAGCGAGAGAGGGAACACAAGCAGGGGGAGTGAGAGAGGGAGAAGCAGGCTACCTGCTGAGCAGGGAGCCCGATATGGGACTCGATCCCGGGTCTCCGGGATCATGACCTGAGCCGAAGGCAGTCGCTTAACCAAGTGAGCCACCCAGGTGCCTACCGGAGGCATTTTAAAAACATCTCAATAGCTCAGCCACACTGCTGCAATGGCACCTCCCTTCTCCAGCGTTTTGTAGAGCTTTCCAATGCATTGTGTTTATTGTTGCACTTTACATGTTGGGGGAGGTTGTTTGGAGGGTTGGGGAGGGAAGGGTTTGAGTTGCACAAAGGACTAGATAGATGGCAGAGGTGGGCCACAGGTAAAGGGTGAGGAAATGATCAATGAATAGGACAATTCAGGAGAAAAAGGAGCTCAGAGCCAGAGGTGACCATGAGAACCTAGGACCTCTGAGGAAGAACAGGAAGAGTTCCCGAAGCCACTGAATTCTCAGTGTGTATCTTAAAGGTGAGGGAGATTCCAACAGGCATCTGGGTCACACTTATTTTGGAATAAAGCTGTGCTAATTGTAAGAGGGGTGATTACAGAACACGGATGATACTTTTCCCCTGCTTTGAGTACAGCTGAAGCTAAAGAAATAAGTGACTGCACATTTGAGGCAATCCCCCTAGAAATTTAACTCATTTGAAGGGGCAAGTTATGCCACATGGGTGTTCTTTTCCTGCTTTCTTTCCCTCTTTCTGCCGGACCAGGGAACCGCGCCTGAGAGCGCCTCGCTGTGCCTGGCTCTCTCCTTTACCCGCTCCTTCTGCCGTTCGTCCTCAGCTGAAAACCTTACTTACAAGTAGGATTCAAAAAGGAAACAACTCATGAACCTTCCTGAATGGAAGCTAATCAGTTTTCTAGGCTTTCTGTAGTTCTAAATTTGAAGGATTACAGGCTTCAAAATACAACCCAAATGATTTAAAGACCGAAGGAAATGGTGGTACTTCATGACTCTTGGTTGCTGTTGGCATGCCTCTTTTTTTTTTTAAATCTACAAAGAAAATAGATAATATAGCAAGAACTTCTCATACGCGCCAAGTGCTATCCAACATTTCATCATCAAGTACTTGTAAAATATCACAATTTGAATTGTATTATATTCTCCACAAGGGTTTCTTAACCTCAGTAATACTGACCTTTTTTTTTTTCTTTGGTACTAGATTTTTTTTCCCAGTGTTCTAAGATTCATTCCCCATTCCCCATACCCAGTGCTCCACGCTTTAGGTGTCCCCAGTACCCACCACCAGGCTCTCCCATCCCTCCACCCCCCTCCCTCCAAGTCCCTCAGTTTGTTTCTGTGTCCAAAGTCTCTGTTGTTTTGTTTCCCTCCCTAGATTACCCTAGTTCCCATTTACTTTCCTTCTCCCGCTGTCCTCCAGTTTACCCCTCATGCACTGCAAGTAAGTGAAACCATGCGATACTTGACTTTCTCTACTTGGCTTATTTCACTCAGCATAATCTCTTCCAGTCCAGTCCATATTGCTACAAAAGTTGGGTATTCATCCTTTCTGACGGAGGCATAGTATTCCATTGTATATATGTACCACATCTTCTTTATCCATTCATCTGTTGATGGGCACCTTGGCTCTTTCCACAGTTTGGCGATTGTGGTCATTGCTGCGATGAACATTGGGGTGCATATGGCCCTTCTTTTCACTACATC
>PITA01019255.1:0-38046 GCA_004023965.1 Spilogale gracilis | reverse complement strand
ATGAGATTCAGTTCCTTATAAATACTCATTAGCATTTAAAAAAGATTTATTTATTTACTTTAGACATATGGAGAGAGAGTTAAAGGGCAAGAGAGAAGGGAGCAGGGGGTCGGATGGAGGGAGAGGAAGGAGAGAAGCTGATTCAGGCTTGATCTCACCAGCCAGAGATCAGGACCTGAGGGGAAATGAAGAGTGAGAAGCTTCACTGAGTTGAGTGAGCCATCCAGGTGCCACTCATTAGTATTTTTATTTTCTTATTTTGGAACTGCTTGTTTCAGTTTTTGTTCATTTTTCCATTTAGTTATCTGTTATATTCTGATTTATTTATAGAACTACGTAGAACTGTTTATGCTAGATCCTAGTCCTTTGTTGATTTATATACATGATAAACATTTCCTCTATCTCTGTTTTGTCATTTCACTGTTTATAGTGCTGTTTGCTAAATCACTATTTTTATTTTAACTGATTGAATTCATCAGTTTTTTTTCTCTTTTCTGAGTGCTTTATTTGTGTCTGGTTGAAGTGGTCCTTTCTTTCACGAGTTCAGGAAGATATTCTCTAGCATTTTCCTTTAAAAACTTTATAATTTTGCTTTTCCCAATCAGTTCTTTAGTGCACCTGGAATTGATTTTTGTGTATGTAGTGAAGCATGTTTGTGTGTGTGGGGGGCAGGTGTGTGTGTATGTTTTATTTGTTTTTGCATGACGATAACTACTTATTAATTCCAGTGGTTCCTCCATACAGTCTATTGAATTGTAACTGTATGAAAATGTTATCTGTAAACAAAATGCAGCCTTGTTTCTTCCTGTAGAGAAATTACACCCTTTCTTTTCTCTCTTATGACTGCCCTGGGTGAGACCTCAGGTAGAAGTGGGAGAGCTGTGGTGAGAGCTGGTATTCTCTCTTGTTCCCTGTTTAGACAACAGAGATTTAATGTATTACATATGCCATATGTTTAAAACAAGGCAGCCTTTTTCAGGTTAAGAAAGTTTTCTTCCATCCCCATTTTGCCAAGAGGTCATGACAGGTTTTTTCATCTGTTCAGATGTTGTTCTTGCATCAGATGATTTTTGCCCTTTGCTGTATAAATATGGTGACTTACTTTGGTTGAGTTTTGAATGTAAAATCCACTTTTCCTTCCTGGGAAAACAACTTGGTAATGAGGTATCTTACTTTCTTCTGAATATTGTGATTGTATTGCTAATATTTTACTTTGGATTGGTGCATTTATTTTATACATTTCTTTGATGTATCTATCTTCATGGAGATCAACTTGTTATGCTAATTGTTTGGAATGTTCTTGTTAGCTTTTGGTATGAGTTTTGTGTTAATGTCAAAAGGGAACTGGGTGAGTGTTCTTGTATTTTCTATTTTTTTTGAAAGGATTTATGTTTTCCTTCTTGAGTTGTATATAGAAAATCACTTTTGCAGGCATTTGGGCCTGAATGTTTCTTTAAGGAAGGGCTACTAATGAAACTTTCTCAGTGGTTATAGGTTTATTTAAGTTTTGTTTTTCTTACTTCATTAGTTTAGTATGATATGTTTTTCTAGAAATCTCTCTAATTTTAATGTTTATATAACATTGTAATATCCTTTTTATTTTAATATCAGAGGTAATGTAGCTCTTTTCTTCTTATTGATGATTAGTATTTTACCCATTGTAACCATTTTCATCAGAGGAATATAAGTTATCTTTTCAAAAATGTTTTAGCTTTGTAGGTCTTCTCTGTTGTAGGTTTATTCTATTTTATCATATTTTGCATCTGTTTTCTTGCTTGGATTAATATTGTTGTTTCAGATTGATTCTAGACTTAGTATTTTATAGCTTTTTCTTTGGTTTTCTAACATTTGCATATAACTGATTTTCTTGTGAAGAATTTCTTGTAAAATAATGTTTTATTGTTGGTTTTCATTCAGATAACAATATTTTCTGAAAGCCATTATGATTTCTTTTATTCCTAACATTATTTCTAGCTGAGTTTCCCAACTCCCAAATACAAATATGTAATGCATATGGTTGTCAAATTACTATGTCATACCTGAAACTAATATTATTATACAGCAGACTATTTGTTAACTACACTTCAATTCAAGAAATATTATAACACTGTATGTTAATTACACTAGAATTATAATAACAAAAAGGGACAAATTTAAAAAAGAATGAAATGGAAAAAAGATGGTTAACAGACTCAGGAAAACAATTCCTTCACCAAGAATCAAAGAAGTTTGTGTAAAACACCTCGTGCTCTATGCAATACGTGCCCTCCTTAATACTCATCACCAGGCTAACAATGAATCATGGAACACTACATCAAAAACTAATGATGTACTCTGTGGTGACTAACATAAAATAATAAAAAAATTAAAAAAAGTCAAAGAAGTTAAAACTAAGTCAAAAAGAGATATCATTTTTGTCTATCATATCAGTTATAATTAAGGGGAAAAAGTGAACATCAAAATATGGAGAAGATGTAGGCAATTGGGCACTCTCATGTGGGCATCTTCGCAGAATGGATAAAGGACACTAAAAAGGTACTACTTAGGTATTCTAGTTTTGAAAATATTAAATGTAATACACTATGAATATGTGAAAATCATTTCTTTTCAGAGACTTTTTGCATTATTATTTGTAATAATGACAGCTTAGAAACCCCCTAATCATTCAGTCATAGTGAAAAAGCATATATATCATGGATGGTTTTTGTGATATAATCTCAGAGAACCGAATGTTCAGGAGGAGAGATAATAATATAGGGACAACTCATGTTTTAAAATTAAGTAAAAAAGCTTGTATAATTGTACCAGCAGTATTTTCTCAATGTAGTAAAGATCAAAAGTCATTAGTAAAAGATAGGTGTGAAATACTGTAAAATATTCTCAATGATTTTCTTTATAAAGAGGGGTAGTGAATGTTTTCTTTGTTCCTATTTGTTTATGTTTTACAAATTTACTCTAATGAGAGTGTGTATTATTCTGAGGTTGAGACACATGAAATAACCCAGAGTTTAGAAACCAAAGAATCAAGGACTTGTCCATAGCTAGTAATCTCTCTTTGTCACAATCTTAGATCTGATCCTTGTTGTGTGTTTGAGGCCAGTTCTCTGATTGTTCTGTGCCTCATTTTTCTCCTAGAATTGTTCTCAGTCCCAGCAAAGAATGTGTCTTGGTTCAGGCTTCTCTGTGTTTAGATTAGCCCCTCTCAGTGAGTTGCTCCCAAAGCTGGGCTTAGAAAGCGTCCTTGAAACTCAGAGCACTTGACCCTTCCAACTCATGTGAGCATTGCTTATAGGTGAGTGGGACCTATTAGTCATAGACTGAGCTGCTACCAGGCTTCATCCCAGACCCGAGTTCTGTCTGATGTACTTCTTTTGAAGAAGAACTTCTTCTTTTGGCGATTCCCACTGTGTGGTTTGAATCTTCTAGGACACCTATACCCACTAATCAAGTCACCTCGTTGGGATGGCTGGCCACTCCTTCTTCCAGCTATGTCCTTGGCAAGTAAATTTTACTCTGCTTCTGACCAGTCAGGCATTCTCTGTTTGTGGAACCTTGCTCATGAGGCTGAGCATCCATCTTGTCTTGAGCTTGAGTTTTCAAAATTGCAGTGGAGAAGTGCAAGGAGAAGACATTTCAGAGAGTCTGAGCTTCCAGTCTGGGGTGGGACCCGTTATTGAGTAAAGCATCTTCCCCAGCCCAACAGCCTCCATAGAGCCCCCTTCACATCCCTGTTCCTCAGGCTATAGATGAATGGGTTGAGCATGGGGGTGACCATTGTATATATCACAGATAAAACCATTCCAGTGTCTGCTGAGTAGGAGGATGAGGGCTGAAAATATACCAGGAAAAGTGTCCCATAGAAGAGAGTGACCACTGACAGGTGAGAGCCACATGTGGAGAAGACTTTGTGCTTACCCCCAGCTGAGGGCATCCTGAGGATGGTGTGCATGATGCGGGCATAAGAGACTAGGACACAGGTGAGAGGAATCATTCCTGTGAAAACTGCTTCAGTTAACATTGTGTCCTGATAGATTTGGGTGTCTGAGCAGGCAAGTTTGAGGAGTGGGGGAACATCACAGAAAAAGTGTGGGATGGAATGGGAGGCACAGAAGGAGAACTGAGCCATGAGGAGGGTGAGTGAGAAGGCCAGGAGGTGGGCACAGAGCCAAGATGCGGCGACTAGCAGCAGGCAACGTTGGGGACACATGATGGTGGTGTAGTGGAGAGGAAGGCAGATGGCCACATAGCGGTCATATGCCATCACGGCCAGCAGGAAGTCATCCAGCAGGGTCAATGCCATGAAGAAGTACATCTGCACGAGGCACCCAGTGTGGGAGATGGTGTGGTGCTGTGTGAGGATGTTCACCAGCACCTTGGGGACAATGGTGCAGGAGAAGCAGGTCTCAACGAAAGAAAGATTAGCTAGGAAGAAGTACATGGGGGTGTGGAGGTGCTGGTCAGAAACTATGGCCAGGATGATGAGCAGGTTCCCCAGCACGGTGACCAGGTACATACCCAGGAAGAGCCCGAAGAGGAGAGGCTGCTGCTCTGGGCGGTCAGAGAAGCCCAAGAGTAGGAAGCCGGAGATGCTGGTGTGGTTTCTTATTGCCATTATAGTAGCCGAATTGCAGGAAAATCTTGCTTAAATGTTCATAGACTCCAACAATTTCTATCATTCAAAGCCTTTCCTCTGTTTTCTATGTTCCTTTCAGATGTCATTAAAATACACTCCTGTCTCTTGTTGGTGGGTGTGTAAGCATGTACAGAGCTGAGGACTACGGACAATTAGCAATAGGAGATTTTTTGGGAGGTGAACTTCGCATTTTAGGTGTCTCATAAATTGTCCTGTAGACCTCCTGGATGAGGCTGCACTGGAGCCTAGCTAGGAAGAAACTTCCCAGTTCTTAATCCACTTTTCATTTTTTTTAAAAAACCAAAATCTCAATCTCACGTCCATAGAGGGCTGAGAAAGATCTCTTGGGGATGGGAATTTGCTACACAGTTATTAAGGAGAGTGTTTTCAGTGCAAGCCCTCATTACTTTTTATATTTTAGGTAAATTATTTACATCCTTTGAGCCCCATTTTCCTTACCTGTAAAATGTAGACATAAACCTCCCATATACGACTGTTGAAGGCATCAAAATACCAGAATCCATTAAAGGTTTTTTTCAGGACCTGTGATGTAAAATCCAAATTGAGAGATTTTATCTCATGTGTTTGGATGGTATGGAAGGATGAACACCCAAATGGGCAATGCCTATGCTCATGTTATGCTCTTTGAAGTGGCAATAAGACACATTCCCTTTGGGTCTCACAAGCCTTCGTTGGGCCCCAGCCTCCTTGTGGGCTGTGATGTTGAACAAGTCTGCTCAGTGTTTCTGGCCTAAGTTTCTGCATCTGCTTAAAGAGGATAATAATACCAGAATCATAAAGTTGTTGAGGATTTAATTAGATAATGATTGTATAGAACTGGGACAGTGACTGTCTTATAATGCTCGCCAAATAGTAGCTTTCTCTGATACTGTTGTTTTCTTTTGATAGAGTTAACCAAAGGAGGGTGCCTTCTGGAGTGACAAAGTAGTCCTCCGTGTTTGCCCAGGACTTTTCTACCCTCTTTCAAAACTGAACATCTCACTTCTGGAAAGTTTTGAAAACTGTAAAGTTTGATATATAGATGTATAAGTGCCGTTGTCGACAATTTCATCATCATGCTCTTGGGTGGCAATGGCTCTGACCTAGTAGTACTATGACAAAGCTTCCACTCGGATATGTGACATGTACAGGCCCAGGTTTGAGTCCCAGTTCTACCATCTTGGTCAAATCATTTACCTTCTCAGAACCTCAGTTGGAAAATGAGCCTAAAAAAATCTATTGCAAATACTTCTGATACTCAAAAAAAAAAAAAAATGAGCTAGGGTGTGCTGACGCATTAATTATTGTGGCAATTGTTTCCTCCGGTAGTGGTATAGACTGATTCTGGAAGCCACTTGTGATCCAGTGGGCTGAGAGGGAGTTGTCCATGCAAAGTCCAGGGTCCTGAGCACTGCTATTGCACAGCTACAATGTCTTGGCCACTGCCAGGGGCTTGGAGACCCCTGATCTGCCCTGACTTCAGGCTGGACACTGAGGAAATTCATGGATATCAAGTCAAGCCTCTCCTTGTGGTGGTTAAGAGAGCCCAGTTGTATTTCATTGAGAGCAAGGAAGGGACAGGAAGGGAAGAAGGAATAGGGGAGAAGGAGGAGGAAGAGAGAGAGAGAAAGAGACAAAGAGAGAGAGAGAGAGAGAGAGAGAGAGAGTGTGTGTGTGTGTGTGTGTGTGTGTGTGTGTGTGTGTGTCTGTGACCTATGCCTCCCATCTCTACCCCCTAGGATCTTACCTGGAAATTCTGACAATCCTCAGATTTTGTGTCCATCACTAGGTGTTGGTCTGTCTTGCCTATTTGGTTTGCTTTCCCTTCTCCTCAAGAAGACTTGCTATGGGACACCTGAGTGATGCAGTTGGTTAAATATCTGACTCTTGGTTTCAGTTCAAGTTGGGATCTCAGGGTCATGGGATTGAGCCCCATGTAGGGCTCTGTGCTCAAGGTGAAGTCTGCTTGGGACTCTCTCTCTATCTCCCTCTGCCCCTCCCTCAACCTCTAAAAACAAATAGATAAATCTTAAAAGAGGACTTGCTACAACCTCAGTGTTCTTCCTCCCCTGTAACAGCAGCATGGACTAAAGAGCTGGGGCTGGAGCGACCTGTCCTCAGGAACAGGAACCAGGAGGAGCTGTGGGCTTTTCACATGGAATATCTCCTGGGACCTAATCCCCAACCTCTTAGTTAGAGACAAGATGGGGCAAATGTCCAACATCCCAGCTGGCCCTTCTGGGCCCTGGATTTGTGAGTCCCAGGAGCACCTTTATCTCAGAGTGACCAGGTCTGTGACTCCTGAGACTCCTGCACCTGGTATCCTTGCCCTGGGCACAGAAAGGAAGGGCCCCATCTCCTTCTGCCCCAACCTGCCATGGAGTCTACACACTCTAATCAGATTCCAGTCCTCCTAAAGAAAACCTATCATTTCTCAGAAAATCATAATAATAAATGAATTGGACAGGTTTGAGGTAGGGTCGGCTACACTGTCATTGTTTTCAAATTCCTACTGTTCTATACATAGAGAAAATGAACAGACTTGTTCCCTATAACTCCAGAGGGTAGTGAGATGGCTTATCTGTAAATACCTGCTGAAGTAATAGAGGCTTCTGCATGCAAGGTTACTTTAAATGTCTTAAATTGTGAAATACATTGTATACAAAACACAGCATATAGAACACATAGGACAGTTTTCTTATGATTTTACCAGCTATGTGTATATGTGTGAAGCATGTATTTTTTATATTTGCCTATTTTATATTTGCCTATTTACATGAATGGGATGTTTAGTTTCTTTCATTCAACTTTATATTTTTCTAATTACATTATCTTATTTTTTTAGTGTTCCAAGATTCATTGTTTATACCCCACACCCAGTGCTCCGTGCAATATGTGCCCTCAATACCCCACCAGGCTCACCTACCAAGACCCTCAGTTTGTTTCTGAGTCCAAAGTCTCTCATATTTCATCTCCCTCCCTGATTTACCCCAATTCACATTTCCTTTCTTTCTCCTACTATCCTCCATATTACTCCTTATGCTCCACAAGTAAGTGAAACCATATGATATTTGACTTTCTCTGCTTGGTTTGTTTCACTCAGCATAATCTCCTCCAGTCCAGTCCATGTTGCTATAAAAGTTGGGTATTCATCCTTTCTGATGGAGGCGTAGTATTCCATTG
Source organism: Spilogale gracilis (assembly GCA_004023965.1). Classification (NCBI taxonomy): domain Eukaryota; kingdom Metazoa; phylum Chordata; class Mammalia; order Carnivora; family Mephitidae; genus Spilogale; species Spilogale gracilis. The sequence continues at coordinate 30,230 of PITA01019255.1, read as the reverse complement.
TATATATATGGACCATATCTTCTTTATCCATTCCTCTGTTGAAGGGCACCTTCGCTCTTTCCACAGTTTGGCGATTGTGGTCATTGGTCATACAAAGGACCCTTCTTTTCACTACATCTGTATCTTTGGGGTAAATACCCAGTAATGCAATTGCAGGGTCATAGGGTAGCTCTATTTTTAATTTTTTAAGGAATCTCCACACTGTTTTTCAAAAAATTATTTTCTATGGTTAATTAATCTTCAACAAAGCAAGAAAGAATATCCAATGGAAAAAGATAGTCTCTTCAGCAAATGGCGTTGGGAAAATTGGACAGCCACATGCAGAAGAATGAAATTGGATCACTTTCTTATACCATACACACTAATAAACTCAAAATGCATGAAAAACCTAAATTTGAGGCAGGAATCCTTCAAAATCATAGAGGAGAACACAGGCAGCAACCTCTTTGACCTCAGCCACAACAACTTGTTGCCAGACATGTCTCCAAAGGCAAAAGCCAAAATGAACTATTGAGACTTCATCAAGATAAAAAGCTTTTGCACAGCAAAGGAAACCATTGACAAAACTGAAAGGCAGCATATGGAGTGGGAGAAGATATTTGCAAATGTCTTATTAATAAAGGGCTATTATCTAAAATATATAAAGAACTGATCAGACTCAACACCCAAAAATGAAAAAATCCAGTCAAGAAGTAGAGAGAAGACATGAACAGACATTTCTCCAAAGAAGATGTACAAATGGCCAACAGACACATGAAAAAAGGCTCAAAAGCTCTCAGCGTCAGGGAAATACAAAACCACTGGGTGTTATAGGCAACTGATGAATTTTTGAGCACTACATCTAAAACTAATGAGGTACTATGTGTTGGCTAATGAAATGTAAATGAAAAAAAGATACCATAAAAGAATCACAGTGAGATACTACCTCACATCAATCAGAATGACTAAAATTAACAACTCAGGAAACAACAGATGTTAGGAAGGATGCAGAGAATGGGGGAACACTCTTACACTCTTAGTGGGAATGAAAACTGGTGCAGCCACTCTGGAAAACAGTATGGAGGTTCCTCAAGAATTTAAAAATAAAAATCCTTGTGACCCAGTAGTTGCACTACTAGGTATTATCCAAAGGATACAAAAGTAGTATTTGAAGGGGCACATGCACCCCAATATTCATAGCAACAATGTTCACAATAACCAAACCATGGAAAGAGCCAGTATGTCCATCAACAGATGAATGGATGAATGTACACACACACACACACACACACACAGGATTATTACCTAGCCATCAAAAGGATAGATTCTTGCCATTTGTAATGGTGTGGATGGAACTAGAGGGTATTATGCTAAGTGAAATAAGTCAGAGAAAGATGAATATCAGATGATTTTGCTCATATGTGGAATTTAAGAAACAAAACTGATGACTGTAGGGTAGGGGAAGGGAAGGAAAAATAAAATAAGATGAAGTCAGAGAGGAAGACAAACCATAAGACTCTTAACTCTAGGGAACAAACAGGGTTGCTGGAGGGGCAGTGGGTGAGAGCATGGGGTAACTAGGTGATGGACAGTAAGGAGGGAATTTGATGTAGGGAGCACTGGGTGTCACACACAACTCATGAATTGCTAAATACTACCTGAAACTAATAATACATTATATGTTAATTAAATTGAATTTAAATAAAAAATTAAAATTATTTGAGTGTAGTTGACACGTAATGTTAAATTAGTCTCAGGTGTATGACATAGTGATTCAACAACTCTGTATGTCATGCTGTTCTCACCACAAGTATAGCTACCATCTCTCACTATAAGACACTATCACAATACCATTGACTACAGTCCTTATGCTGTGCCTTATATTCCTCTGAATTTTTCATTTCATAACTGGAAGCCTATACCTCCCACTCCCCTTCACTCATTTTGCCGGCTTCCTGCCTCCCTCCCGTCTGGCAACCATCAGTTTGTTCTGTATTTATAGTCTGATTCTGCTTTTTGTTTGTTTATTCATTTGTTTTGTTTTTTAGATTCCACATTTAAGTGAAATCATATGGTATTCGTTTTTCTCTGTCTGGCTTATTTCACTTAGTGTAATATCCTCCAGTTCCATCCATGTTCAATTTTATGGCTTTGACATTCATTCATATCGCTACTTGTAGCTACAGGTCATTCTTTTCCCCCGATGCATAAGAAAGGTTCACACTGTTCTACTTAATATCTTTAGGACTTTTCATTTTGGAATTCACAGTCTTTCTAATTTTAGATATACAAGACTGTACATATTTATGGTGATTTGATATGCATATACTTTGTAGAATGATAACCCCAATAGACACATCCATCATCATTTTTACCATTTTTGTTTTGTGGTGAGAATGCTCAAGGTTATTTATTCTCCCAGCAAAATGCAAGTGTGTAATACAAAATTGTTAACTATTGTCACCGTGTGGTACATTAGATCCCAGAACTTAGTCATTTTATAGCTGAAAGCCTGTACTCTTTGAAGATCCATGTAATCATCCTCCATACCTTTTCTTTTACTCTCCAGGAAGGTGGTGACATTTTTTCCCTCCCAGTTTTAGATCCAATCCTCTTAGTTCCTCCTGGGTAAAGTTATATTTTTCCCCCAACTTTTCTTCACTTGTCTCCTTCACATCCCACAACTTTAGATTGTATTTCAGTAGTCTGAAGTGCTGAACAGCATTCTTTATGAAGATTCTCCTTGATAGTGAAATTCTGGGATGGAGGGAGGAAGGAGGGAGAAAGAAGGCTCGGGCATTTTGCTATTGTGGAAATTGGGGAGGCCTTCTCTGTGCTCACTGGAATTCTTAAGAAAGTTGACAACATAGTGATAAGGACCTAAAGACAGAATCATTTGTAGTGAAACATTTGGAAACACTGAAATAATTTCAGGAAACCTTTGGACTGAACTCACTTTGAAGATGTTTGACAGTATGACTAGTTCCCACCTCATTACAAATCTTTAAATATTATCTGGGAAATGTCCATAGCACAATTTCATATAGTTTTTTTTTTTAATATTTTATTTTTATTATTTTTTAAAGATTTTATTTATTTGACAGAGAGAAACACAGCCAGAGAGGGAACACAAGCAGGGGGAGTGAGAGAGGGAGAAGCAGGCTTCCCGCAGAGCAGGGAGCCCGATGTGGGACTCGATCCCGGATCTCCGGGATCATGCCCTGAGCTGAAGGCAGTCGCTTAACCAACTGAGCCACCCAGGCGTCCCTATATAGTTTTGATATAGTGTCTGAAATTCATCTGGGGCTTGCCATATGTAAGACACTGTCCCAAATCCTTAAAACAAATAATATATGTCTTAGGACACTTATTGCATCATTGAATCCCCACAACTATCTGCTTTTCATATGAAAACTGAGGCACAGAGAGGATAATGCACTTGCCCAAGATCATGGGTTTTGTAATGGTGGATTTGGGCTTCCAGGCCAAGTAGTATAATTTCAGAACTAGGGCATAGAAGATTCAAAGTCATTAAATGTAGAATTTTTCCTTTGACACCCACAACCGTGTGGTGATATTATTTGTTGTATCCATTATGTAGATAAGGAAAATGAGAGTTCAGGACATTCTGTGGCTTGATGATGGTCATACAATTTGGGAGATCAAGTCGCAACTTAAGTTTTCACTCGAAATCTTAGGAGCTTAATACTAGGCCAGTGAAGGTGCCTTCTCTGACAAATATGTGAACAGCTTTGGAGAGGTTATGAACTGTTCTAAAGGTAACAAGAAAATCCATTAGTGAGACCCAAGGAGTTTGTGCATGAGATGAATAACTCATATGATGAGAATATTGACTTACTGAGGCTTCATATGGGCTGACCCACATCCCAACATAGTAAAAAAAAATCACGACAGAAGTTTTTTCCAGCTTTTCTTCAGGGTACTTTTTATACAACTCTGGTTATGTCTGTGATACACATGAGCCAGAGACTGCAAAAGAATTAAAAGGAAACTGTGTGTCTGAAAGAGTAAGACATCAGTATCTGTGTCTTATTTTATTTATTTTTACCAAAAAGTATAATATCTTCTGTTGCAATTGTCTCCACTTATTTGACTGTAGTTAATTTTGATACAGAGCTATGATTGATAAATCTTTGCAATATTTTCATAATTCAGTACAGTTCCTGGCACATGACAGGTGTTTCAGGGGTTCTTGCTGAATGAATGAATGGATTTTGCTATTCTGCATTTCTGATCAGCTTTTTCAAGGCCTGCTTCATGTCCTTATTTCTAAGACTATAGATAAAAGGGTTCAGCATGGGGGTAACTACTGTATAGATGACAGTGACCACACGGTCCTTTGTCACTGAGTAGGTGGATGAAGGGCGAATGTATACAAATATTATGGTCCCATAGAATAGTGTCACAACCGTGAGGTGTGATCCACAGGTAGAGAAGACCTTGTACCTGCCTCCCCTGGAAGGGACCCTCAGAACGGCACGGGTGATAAAAACATAAGAGACCATGATCAAGATGAAGGGACTCATGATCACAAAGGAGCCCTCTGTGAAGGCTAGAAGCTCATTGATGGAGGTGTCAGAGCAGGAGAGCGTCAGCAGTGGCTGGACATCACAGAAGAAGTGGTGGATGACGTTGGGCCCACAGAAGGACAGGCGGGCCATGAGAATCGTGTGCGTGAGTGAGTGGAGGTGGGACAGCACCCAGGATGCCATCACCAGCAGGAGACAGCGCCGGGGGCTCATGGTCGTGGTGTAATGCAGTGGGTTACAGATGGCCATGTAGCGGTCAAGAGCCATGGCAGCCAGGAGGAAGCTGTCAGTGATCCCAAAGGCCACAAAGAAATACATCTGTGTGAGGCACTGGGCAAAAGGGACCTTCTTGTTCTCGCTCAGCATGTTTTCCAGCATCCTTGGCACAATGACACTTGTAAAACAGATGTCCACGAAAGATAGGTTGGAGAGGAAGAAGTACATGGGGGTATGGAGGCGGGCATCCCCCCGGATGGCTGCAATGATGACTGAGTTGCCGGCCACATTGACCATATACATGGCGAGGAAGCTGGCAAAGAGCCACCCCTGCTCTTTGGGGTCACTGGTCAGTCCCAGGAGTAGGAATTCAGTCATATGGCTCTGGTTTTCCCTCAGCATTGATTTCCTGGAAGTAAAAAATATAGAGGAATGTTAAGTGTGTGTCCTGGCTTGGGATCTTCAGTCTGGTAGAGGAGATATCTTATTTATTTTTTTAATAATAATTTATTTTAGGGGTGCCTGGGTGGCTCAGTTGGTTAGGCAACTGCCTTCGGCTCAGGTCATGATCCCAGAGGCCTGGGATTGAGTCCCACATCGGGCTCCTTGCTCGGCAGGAAGCCTGCTTCTCTCCTTCTCACTCCCCCTGCTTGTGTTCCCTCTCCGGCTGTATTTCTCTCTGTTAAATAAATAAAATCTTTAAAAAATATAATAATTTATTTTATTTTTTCAATGTTCCAAGAGTCATTGTTTATGCACCACACCCAGTGCTCCATGCAATACATGCTGTCCTTAAAACCCACCACCAGGCTCACCCATCTCCTCACCCCCCTCCCACCAAAACCCTCAGTTTGTTTCATCTTATAACTTGTTTGAGCTTGTACCCTGCAGAAGAGGAGTCATCCTTGTAGCCCACCATATATTTTATGATATGACTTTATAGAATTGGTGTTGGCTACCTTGATTTCAATTCCAGCTTTGCATGTGACTAATTTTGTGAACTTGAACAGGGTACTTCATCTCTTGTTGTTTGTTTTTTTTTTTTTAAAGATTTTGTTTCTTTGACAGAGAGAGAGAGATCACAAGTAGGCAGAGAGGCAGGCAGAGAAAGAGGGGGAAGGAGGCTCCCTGCCAAGCAGAAAGTCCCATGTGGGACTCGATCCTAGGACCCTGATACCATGACCTGAGCTAAAGGCAGAGGCTTAACCCTCTGAGCTACCCAGATGCCCTCATCTCTTGTTTTTTATCCCAAAGACAAAACATGTAATACCCATGTTCTTAGGCTATTCTGATGACATGTGGTAAAGATCTCTGGAAAAATGTTCAGAAGTTGGGGCGCCTGGGTGGCTCAGTTGGTTAAGCGACTGCCTTCAGCTCAGGTCATGATCCCAGAGACCCAGGATTGAGCCCCACATTGGGCTCCCTGCTCAGCGGGAAGCCTGCTTCTCCTTCTTTTGCTCCCCCTGCTTGTGTTCCCTCTCTGGCTGTGTTTCTCTCTGTCAAATAAATAAAATCTTTAAAAAAAAAAAAGAAAAATGTTCAGAAACTAATCATTTTGTTTCATTTCCCAAGTTGTATGTAAGGCACATATGTTGCTTTGTTTGGCCTCAGGTGTTTTGTTTTTTGAGAGGGAAATAAAGAATATGGGGAGGGCCAGTGGGAGAGGGAGAGAGAGAGAATCTAAAGTAAAAGGGGACTCCATTTCACAACCCTGAGATCATAACCTGAGCCAATATCAAGAGTCAGGCACTTAACTAACTGATCCACCCAGGCATCTTTGGCCTCAGTTTCTTTTCTTTCTTTCTTTTTTTTTTTTTTAAAGATTTTATTTATTTATTTGACAGAGAGAAACGTAGTGAGAGACGGGAACACAAGCAGAGGGAGTGAGAGAGAGAGGGAGAAGCAGGCTTCCCGCTGAGGAGGGAGCCCGATGTGGGGCTCCATCCCAGGTCTCCGGGATCATGACCTGAGCGGAAGGTAGTTGCTTAACCAACTGAGCCACCCAGGCGCCCCTGGCCTCAGTTTCTGATCAGCCTTACTAACCTCTAGTTCCTTCTACCTGGTGCTTCTGGCCAGGATTTCTACCTTCTGTTTCACTGGTGTGAGGAAGGTAGGGTATCCTAAGTTTTCCCTATAGAGATCACATAACTACTGTAGAGATTATATTCTTGGATCCAACCTTTCTTGAAAAAAAATTGTTTTGGGATGCATTTGAGAATTTACTTATGGACAAGAAGGTCAGACTTGGAGTGGAAGGGACCTGGAAATTTGACATGCCCATCAGGGTGTGGAACTGTCAAAGGTGAGTGAGAAGTTGGAGAAGTGTCTCTGGTATAGGAAGCATAGTTACCTAACCATTGAGCTTGGTGGTTTAGGGAGGTGGGTGGCATCAAGGAAGGCACAGTGGAACTAAATGATGAGTGCTCTTTCAGGCAAGAAGAATCTAAAGGGTGGTAATGTGGGCAATGGAAATGTGGGAAGATGCAGTATTCTGGCAAAAACACACTGAGAGGTATGCACAGAAAGCTGCTGAGGTTCAGGAATGGGTTCCTTATTTCCCTAAAAGGCAAGAGCAAAGGAGAACAATCCAAGGCTCTAGCCTGGCAGGAGATGAGGCACTAGTCATCTATCTACCAAGACAGGGGCTCAGTTGAAGGTGGGGTAAGACAAGAAACCATTGAGACAGAAAATTAGAACTAGCCACCTGGGTTGATAGCAAGATGCTGAGTCATAGAACATACATTCACTGTATCCACCCTGCCTAAGGATAGTGTTGGCTTCAAAGAAAACAGAAAAGAGAGACTGTAAGTGGTGGTGAGTAATCCTAAGTAAGGGAGGGTAGAGTTAGGGATGCAGTTTGATTTGGAGAAGTCCATGTCCTGTACACCTCTGTATCCTCATCATCTTTCTGGAGCTTTTGACAATGAGTCAGAAACAAACTAAGTACTAATGATATGTTTTTAGTGCTTAGTGATCTTGAATGAAATTGGTGGCCCTGCTTAGAAGAACTCAGGCTTTTTGTTTGCCTTTTAACATCTGAACTGGTGCACACATACAGCAGCGTTATTTTCTGAAGTGTTTCCTTCCTCTCTGAGATACTTGGTGCTCAGAAAGTCTGAATTGGATTCTTCCAGTAAGCAAGGGCCACTAAGGCCATCCAGACCCACCATCTGGATAGGTCCATGATGAAAGCACTACCAGGGCAGGGTCCAAGTCTATTTTGCTCCACACTGTTTTCCACCTGGCTCATAATAGTTGTGTAATAAATACTGGCCAACAGACTGAATCAGAAATGTAATCTCTAACTACGCCTTCTAAGACTGTGGGTTTTATATTAGTAACTGGGAGACTAGACTCCTAGAATTGGGACAGGTGATGGAAAAAAAAATTCATGATTTGGACATTAGTTCTGGTTCAGATATTGGAACCAGAGTGGTTCAGATAGTTCCCCTTGGAAATGGGGAAAATAAAATGTCATCTCTTGAAGTTTATTGTGAAGCTCAAAAAAGACAACATATCTGAAAAAGTGTTTGAGATCTACAATAGTCTATGTAAATGTTGCTTATACTACAAATGATATTTCTTGTTAGTATTCTGCACCTAATTGTGTACAGCTGAAAAATAGTAGATGTAATCTAGAGGAAGCCGGGCAAAGGATAAAGGGGAGAGTAGCCAGGGTAGTGTGCTCGGGAGAGGGGACTGGTCACTGGAGGAGTGTACCTGCTAAGCTGGAGGGGACAACAGAGTGACAGGGTGCAGACTCCAGACAATTGACCTTCCCTGGGAAGAAAGGGAAAAGAACAAAAGTCCTTAAGGATTTTCTCTTCTTTAGGATAATTCTTATTGGAGTATGTAGTTTCCTATGGCTACTGTAACAGATTACCGTTAATTTAGTAGCTTAAATCACTAGAAACTGTGCACATTCCTTGGTGAGTGGCGCCCTTCCTCAATGCCAGCGAGGATGGGTGAGTCCTTCTTATGTTGCCATCTCTGGTTCTCTTTTGCCTCATTCATCTACATTTAAGGATCTTGTGATTAGATTACACTGGGCTCATTTGGGTAATTGAGAATAATCTCTTTATTTTAAGGTTTTGGACATCTGGTTTCCAGAACTGTGAAAGAATAAATTTCTGTTGTTTTAAGCCACCAAACTTGTGGTAATATGTTAGAGGAGCCCTTGGAAACTATAGAGAAGTCCTATGAAATATCAGTGAAATAGACCCCTTGACAACAAAAATCATACAAAAAATGCATGAAAAGATGATCAAGAAAGGAGAAATTATTTTAGGCATTAGAGATAAAATAATGTCTTATGCAATTGAAAATTTTATGAAAAATTTAAATGAAATGGGTACATTCTTCTAGAAACACACAAAATGTACAAGAATCATTTGACTAGACTAATTGATTATTGAGAAATTATAAATGGTAGCCAAAAACCTTCCCTTTCAAAAAATATCTGGCCCAAATGACTTTAAGTTAAGTTCTACCAAACTTTCAAAATAGCTAATTCTCTTTTATGCACATTGCTCCAGAAACTAGTAAACAGAGGGAAGATGGTGAACTTCTGGCCCATTTTATAAAGTTAGTGTCATACTGAGTCCAAAACCAGAATAAAAATAAGAGAAGGAAAGAAAATTATAAGTCCATTTTATTTATGTACATAATCTTAAATGTGTAAAATCTTATATAAAGCAATTGTTAAATGAATCCAAGATAACACTAAAAATATTACATCATGAACAAGTGGGATTTGTCTAGGTAATGGAGATTTCACAAAACTCCATCAATATACTTCTTCACATTAATAAGAGAAAGAGGGATAATATTATGTGATAATTTTTATTAAACAGGACAATCATTTTGCAAAGTTCAACATCTATCTACAATGACATCTGTTAGAAACTAGGAATAGGGAATATTCTTAATTTGGTAAAAGCTATCTATACCCAAACCCTACACTAAATGGATAAACCTTAAATGTATTCCTTTTAAGATTAGAAGCAAGATTAGGATGTCCTTTATCACCACAAATGTTAAACATAATAATTGGAAGTTCTAACACTATAAAAAAGTAAAAGGTGATAAAGGGATGGAATGAAAAAATATAAAACTTTCAGTATTTAAAGAAGATAGGATCATCTTAGAAAAAAGAATCAATTGACAAACTATTAGAACAAATAAGTGAGTTCAACAGAGTGGCTGGATACATGATCAACTTAAAAAATGGACAGCATCTTTCTGGAATAAATATAAATAACTGATATAATAGAAATAAACAATCAGAATATGTAGTAATAAGATGTTACTCACTGTTGCAACACAAACTCTAAAGCTCTAGGAATTCATCTAAGAATACACAGAACTGGGGCACCTGGGTGGCTCAGTGGTTAAGTGTCTACCTTCAGTTCAGGTCATGATCCCGGAGTCCCAGGATTGAGCCCTACATTGGGCTGCCTGTTCTGTGGGAAGCCTGCTTCTCCTTCTCTCACTCCTGCTGCTTGTGTTCCCTCTCTGGCTGTGTTTTTCTCTGTCAAATTGTTAGGGCCTGCTTAGCTTCAAGGCCACCATAACAAGCCACCCTGATGATTTAGGCCTCTACATATCTAAGACCCCCTAGTGATTCATGCCTTTACAAGGCCCTGTTTACCAAATGAGGGCAGTTAAGTCAAGGAACCATTTGTGCATCTTGCTTCAGTTCCTGGAATATGTGCGAATGTGTGAGGGGGTGTGTGAGGGGGTCAAAATATTATCTCACCCAACTTCTCTGTAACTTGTTTGTCCTTGCCTATAAAAGCTGTGCTGAAAGTATGCTCGGGGTCTCTGAGCGTGACTGGTAATGTCCGCACGGAGGCCCGGGATCGAACCTGACAATAAATGACCCTTGCCACTTGGCTTTGACTCTGGACTCTGGTGGTCGTCTTTGGGGGGTCTCAGAATTTGGGCACAACAAAGGCATTTGTCTTATTAGAGATTAAGAACAACAAAGTTTCATAATAATAAAAACAGTGTGGTTTTGGTGCAAGAATAGGTAAAAGACCAATGGGAAAAAATAGATAGCTCAGAGAGAGACCTGTGTTTATATAAGAACTTAAGACAGAAAAATGGTGGGACTAAAAACCAATGGGAGAAAGGATAGAATGTTTGGAAGTATTGGGAATATTGGCTCATTGTTTTGAATATTATAAAATTTGCTATTTAGTATCATATCTAAAGGTGCAATCAGATGGATTATGGACTTATCTGTGGTAATGCATGCATCCATAAAGTTAATAGAAAAAAACTATAGGAGAATATCTATGAGCTAGAGGGTTAAGAACTTCTTACATAAGAACACAGCCTTAAAAAAGGCAAAAATAAATTGCAACACAATTATGAATAAAGCTAACAGACATATGGAAGGCTGGGAGATGATATTTGCAATGTATAACAGGTGAGGTATGGACAGGTGGAACAGACAATGATCACTTTCACATCAGAAAGAGAAATCTATGAATCCCAGTAGAAAAATGAGCAAGAAAGCCGAAGGGACAATAATCCCATGAAGAAATGCTCAAATCCATTGCTTATCTGAGAAATGGCAAAATAAACAATGAAATCTCACTTTACATTTGTTCACCTGGCAAATATTATAAAGGAGAATAAAGACAGTGCTTGCAAAGGGATGTGGTAATGTAGGGATCGTTGGGTACTGCTGGCTGGATTGTAAAATTGGTACATGTAAAATAATAAATTTGTAAAACAATGCTCAGAGAACAAGCCAGCATGATTTAGTCAAGTGAATGAATATCCCATGGCCCTACAAATCTCCTAAATGGATATCCCAGAGAGACTGGTACACAGGCAAATAAAAGCTTATGCAGGGGGATGTGTCTGGAGTGTCAGTTGCAGGGATGGGGAGTTTGCAGCAACCTGGATGTCCATCACTAGGCTGGGAAACAGGCTAGGAGCATACCAGGGGTATAGAGCAGCTGTCTAGAAATGACTTACTGGAATTCCTCATAGCCACACTAACAGATTTTAAAAGCATAATCTGAGTGAAAAAGTAAGAAAATGAATGAGTTCTATAACACAATATGTTTTATAGAAATTAAAAATGCAGCAGAAATGGTAATCATTCCATGATGTGTACATAAGTCAATACATCACATTGTACACCTCAAAAATAATTAAAAAATGCAATGAAGTAACAAGGATATCCATACACGAAGTTGAACACTAAGCATATTAGAATGGAGGAAGGCAGCAGTGGAGAGTGGGTATAAATGTTCATGAGTGAATGAGGAAGCAAACAAATAAAAGAAAAAGGGGCCTTTTTGTTCATATGCCATGAACTGGGGTATGTGGTCAAGTTGTTCATATGCCATGAACTGGGGTATGTGGTCAAGTCAACCCTTTGCATCTGAAGTCTATGAATAAGAAAAAGAATATCGAGTCTTAAATAAAACTCAGGGATTTCTCTTCCTTTCTACTCATCAGAGTGGGAACCCATCAGGAACACAGATGCCAGGTCATCCTGCTAAAATAGTGCCAGTGAATGGAGTCTCCTGTCTCCAAAACTGTGACCCCTGTCCCTTTGCAATCCAAATTGGATAGGTCCATACATCTTGGATTGAAATGCAAGAGCCAAGCATTCTGCTAAGCCTGGTGGTACCACCGTTCTGTTAGCTGGCTTTTTTCTCTTTGTTAATGGTGTTAGGTATGTTTTCTTTCATGGGTTGATAGATTTTCACCAAGTGCCAGGAAACAACCTAAGCATTGGGAATACTGAAGAATCAGATACCTTGATAGCCCTTCTGATGTTTGAAAACAATGGCCACATCCCTAGGTTTCTTCTCTAGCTGAAATTCTCCCAGTTCCTTCCAATCCTTACCCAGCAGGACTTGGTATTAAATCATCCCACCATCTGCAGTCACCTTTTTAAGCTTCTGGCTGGCATGGCTAAAGCTCCCTGTGTGATGGTCAAGTATTTCCTTTTGTGAATGTGAATTCCTAGGGGACATTTGCAAAATTCTAGGTTGTTGAAGATGGAAGTGATCTTAGAATTTACTCATTTTGTGAGTTTCCAAACTGCCTCTCTGGGGACTCAGGAGCCACCTCAAGAGGGACTGGGAAGCTGAGGGGAAGGCTGAATGGGAAGTTCTCTGGGTCTCTTTCTCTAATCAGAGCAATTTTTCTATCAGCGTGTTTTACAGAGTCTTGACTCCGGGAATCAAACTGAGGGTTTCAGAAAGGGAGAGGTGGGTCGGGGGATGGGGTAACTGGTTGATGGTGTTTTTTTTTTTTTAATATTTTATTTATTATTTATTTGACAGAGAGAAACACAGCTAGAGAGGGAACAGAAGCAGGGGGAGTGAGAGAGGGAGAAGCAGGCTTCCTGCTGAGCAGAGAGCCCGATGTGGGACTCGATCCAGGGTCTCCAGGATCATGACCTGAGCTGAAAGCAGCCGCTTAACCAACTGAGCCACCCAGGCACCCCGTTGATGGTGTTTAAAGAGGGCACGTGGTATGATGAGCACTGGGCTTTGTACTGAACTAATGAATCATTGAACATTATATAAAAAAACTAATGATGTGCTATACTTGGGCTAATTGAATTTCAATTTAAAAAAGAAATATTATAAAGATGTAGTTGAAAGAAGTGTACTCATTTTATGTAGGGAAAACTTGAGGCCCAGAGAGCAAGTGATTTACCCAATACCACAATCTTCCTTACCACTCTCCTATGTCATCTTGTGGCCCATGCTATTCTGGAGATGTTCAGAGGTCAGAGTGAGACCATAGAATCTGGAGCCTTCCTCAGCAGGCCTGCCTTTGGGGACAACCAGGGGCCAGGCTGGGTCTCCCTGACAGCATTGGAACAGCTATATCTGTTTCATTCAGTGCAGAACTTCATTCCTTTGGGTCTTACCCACCAGTAACAAATACTTCCTGTGTTAAATAAGTGGAGAAGGAGAAACAGAGGAGTGTGGAGACCATGGCATTGGACACTTAGGCATATGACCTGATTTGTGGTTTTAACTGTGCTGAGCCTCAGATTTTGTCCCTGTAAAAGAAGATGTAGGATGTCATACAGCACGATTTCTTAGTTTCTCATGCTGCAGGGTTTGTAGGACTTGGGCAAAGTGGTGGGGGGAAGATAATAGCTACTTACTCAGAAAAGGGCTGGTGACGTCCAGGGTGGCCATTCAAGAGTCCGGGCATCTTCTCCTCAGTCTCATTGGCCTTGGTGATTAATGGGGACATGCGGACTGGGGAGATATAAAGAGCTCTCCTACCGAGCAAGGAAGGACATGATCCGGGCTTGGTGTGGGAGCTGACAGGACTCACTACACCCTGAATGTTGTGTATGTGATGGTCATCTCAGGTACTACTCTTCCTTGAGAGAAGTAATCTTTCAGTGTAGCCTCATACATCTGGAACCCAGAGTTTTCTCCCATCCTCAGCTACCATCACTGGCCTCTGCTCATGTAGTCAAATGATGAGGAAGGATGAAGACCTGGAAGGAGATGATTCCTTTCCTGTAAATCATCCCAAGGAGGCAGACAATCTTTCCATCCTCTTTCCCTGGGGGAGCTCATTAAGAAGGAAGCCTTGGGGAAAACAGTAGAGACTAAGGAATCTCTGCATTCCAGGGTGACAAGTTTCTTTGGATCTCACATAATTAGTGGCTTGTTGTTATTGTGATTTTGAGGTGATTGAAGTAAGGAAGTAGAGAAGCCTTGGACATGAGGCCATCCATGCCATGGTGGGGAATGATGTGTGGTGCCATGGAAAGGATCCAAAGAGTGAAGATTCTTGGGTTCTAGTCAGCCAGTGAGTAGTTTTGATTTGGAATAAACTCTTAGCTTCTCTAATTTTAGGTTTGTCATGTAGATTTTAGTACCTGCATGGCAGAGTGGGCTGCTTGGAGAATTAAATAAACTCAAGAATGTATTAATAATAATAATAATAATAATAATAATAATAATAATAATAATAAAAATTTTATCAAATGCTTATGTATCTTATGTCTTCTTTTTTTTATATGTGGCTCTTCAAGTGCAGTGTTCTTCTTTTTGCAGATGAGGGAAATGAGGCTCAGTCTTATTGAATAACTTCCCCAAAGTCCCATAACTAGGAAGTGCTGCAGCTAAATTCAAATTCCGGGTTGTCTCACTCCTATATTCCACATGTATTGTACTTTGTTATGTGGAGACTACACCTAGGAAGGTCTTTGATGGCTTCTTGTCATTTTCTCCTCCAAGGTGCTAGGCCATCTTCACATATTCTACAAATTTATCTACTTTCCTCCCCATTCTGGTAATCCTGACCAAACTCTTCCTCTACTGGTGAAATGACTCATCGAGGGGTAGGGCCATGCCGTCTTTTTAATTCACCAGTGCATCCCCTCAACATCTAGCCCATAGTGGACATTCAAAACCATTTGTTGAAGTAGTAAATAATATACCAGGCACAATATTTCTTTTTAAATTTTTTGTGAGGAGTTTAAAAAGTAATTCCAAACCAGAATAAATTCTTATTGCTGTGCTACCAAGACATTAATTATATTTAGAAAGTATTTTAAAACTTCAAATAAAGAAATATATTATGCTTGGAACAGCAAACAGAGGGACTTAAAGAGCGACTCTTACTATATCTGATGTAGTGTAGCCATTGCATCAATCGGTTTCTCAGGATGAAAAAGCCAGAACATACTCTGAAAGTGGTTTTGTCTTTTTTTATCTTTATTTTTATTTTTTTATTGTATTCAACTAGCCAACATATAGTACCTCATTAGATTTTGATATACTGTTCAATGATTCATTACTTGGCTTTGTCTTTAGTTATGTTGCTCCTTTGATTAAAACCTTCAGTTCATTTACTCATTCAATACTATATGCTAGAAATAAAATCAGTCATACCAAGTGAGTCCTTATATGTACATTCTAGAGGGGAAGGAGACATGTCATTACAACATGGAGTGATCAGTCTTATATAATAGGAGTATGTAGGAGTGTTAAGAGTAGGGAAGAATGAGCATTGAATTCATGGTTGGGTGAGGCTGAGAGTTAGAGATGGGTTGAGACAAGTATTTTACTTTTATTTTTTATTTTTTTGACTTTAAATTTATTTTATTTTTTTCAGTGTTCCAAGATTCATTGTTTATACCCCACACCCAGTGCTCCATGCAATAGGTGCCCTGATTACCTACCACCAGGCTCTCCCATCCCCTCACCCCCTCCCTCCAAGTCCCTCAGTTTGTTTCTGTGTCCAAAGTCTTTCATGTTTCATTTCTTTCCCTGAATTACCCTACTTCCCATTTCCTTTCCTTCTCCTACTGTCTTCTATATTACCCCTTATGCACCACACGTAAATGAAACCATGTGATACATGACTTTTTCTACTTGGCTTATTTCACTCAGCATAATATCTTCCAATCCAGTCCATGTTGCTACAAAAGTTGGATATTCATCCTTTCTAATCGGGGTGTAGTATTCCATTGTATATATAGACCACATCTTCTTTATCCATTCATCTGTTGAAGGGCACCTTGGCTCTTTCCACAGTTTGGCAATTGTGGCCATTGCTGCTGTGAACATTGGGGTACATATGGTCCTTCTTTTTACTACTTCTGTATCTTTGGGGTAAATGCCCAGTAGTGCAATTGCAGGGTCATAAGGTAGTTCTATTTTCAATTTTTTAAGGACTCTCCACACTGTTTTCCAAAGTGGCTGCACCAGCTTGCATTCCCACCAACAGTGTAAGAGGGTTCCCCTTTCTCCGCAGCCTCCCCAACACTTGTTGTTAACTGTCTTGTTAATTTTGGTCATTCTGACTGGTATAAGGTGGTATCTCAGTGTGGTTTTGATTTGGATTTCCCTGATAGCTAGTGATGATGAACATTTTTTCATGTGTCTGTTAGCCGTTTGTATATCTTCTATGGAGAAGTGCCTCTTCATGTCTCTTGCCCATTGTTTGATGTGTTCATCTTCTTTTTGGGTGTTGAGTTTGAGTAGTTCTTTATAGATCTTGGATACCAGCCCTTTGTCTGTAGTGTCATTTGCAAATATCCTCTCCCATTCTGTGGGCTGCCTCTTTGTTTTGTTGACTTTTTCCTTTGCTGTACAGAAGTTTTTATTTTGATGAAGTCCCAGAAGTTCATTTTCGCTTTTGTCTCCTTTGCCTTTGGAGACGTGTCTTGAAAGAAGTTGCTGTGGCCAATGTCCGAGAGGTTGCTGCCTATGTTCTCTTCCAGGATTTTGATGGATTCCTGCCTCACGTTGAGGTCTTTCATCCATTTCGAGTTTGCCTTTGTGTGTGGTGTAAGAGAATGGTCTAGTTTCATTCTTCTATACGTAGCTGTCCAATTTTCCCAGCACCAGTTATTGAAGAGACTGTCTTTTTTCCACTGGATACTTTTTCCTGCTTTGTCAAAGATGATTTGCCCATAGATTTGTGGGTCCATATCTGGACTCTCCACTCTGTTCCATTGGTCTATTTCTCTGTCCTTGTGCCAGTACCATGCTGTCTTGGTAATCACAGCTTTGTAATAAAGCCTGAAGTCAGCTAACGAGATGCCGCCAGCTTTGCTTTTCTTCTTTAGCAATTCCTTAGCGATTTGGGGTCTTTTTTGGTTCCATATAAATTTTACAATTGCTTGTTCCAATGCTTTGAAGAATATTGGTGGAATTTTGATTGGAATGGCATTGAAAGTATAGACTGCTCTGGGCAGTATAGACATTTTAACAATGTTTATTCTTCTGATTCTTGAGCATGGAATGCTCTACCATCGTTTTGTGTCTTCTTCAATTTCTTTCATGAGTGTTCTGCAGTTTCTCGAGTGCAGATCCTTGGTTTCTTTGGTTAGGTTTATTCTTAAGTATCTTATGGTTTTTGGTGCTATAGTAAATGGAATCGATTCTCTGATTCCCCTTTCTATATTTTCATTGTTAGTGTATAAGAATGCAACTGAGTATTTTAAGTAGAAATGACCCTTTAGCTTATTCTTGAAAGTTTAAGTAAAAGATGGCCAAAGAGTCAATGGTGGAAGAACATTGAAGGCAGAGGGACCATCTTGCAGGCAGACATACTGTGTCTAGGGATCTGAAAATAGCAAGTTTAGAGTGAATATGTTGGAGTGAAGAGAGATGAGGCTGGAATAGGCTTGCTATACTTACTGAAAATAATTCAAACTCTTCAGCTTGCCATTCATAATTTTCTATGGGTTAGTCCTGTTCCTATTTTCATCACCTCTCAGTACTTCCTGAGGCCATAGCCATCCTTAGCTTCTTGCCATTCTTAGCACCTGATTGCTTTATGGATTTGCATGTGCTGTTCACTTGGCACTTATGTACCTAGCTTCTCCATCTTTGCTCTCCTGGAAAATTTTGTCTTTCAAGTCTAGCCTTCCTCTGCTGTGAAAGCTTACCATATTTACTCACCTTTAACTATAACTAATTTGGTACTTCCTTTGATTCTTATAGTGCTGGATTTTCCACCATGGAGACTCCGTTTCTATCCGGTATGCTTTCATTTGTGTTCCTGCTTCATTTTCCTTGATAGATTGTCAACTGTTTGAGGGCAGGACACATTAGAGTCGGGTGAAGCAGACTCTAGTTTGGTTCACCCAGTACCTGATGCAGTCGTCCTTCTCCTTGCCTACCTTTAGAATATGGGCTGTAAAAATAATACCTTAGATTTTCAGCCACTTTTTCAGATGGAAGAGTCAGTCTCAGGCAATGAGAAGATTTAAACATAAGTCATACATTCCTTTCCCTTCCCTGTCTTTCTCTTTTTCACTACTTTTAACTATTTTAGTTGGAGCTGAAGTAGCCATTTTATAAGAGTCAAGAGTTTCAGTCATGTACCATCTCTGACATCAATGAGACATAGACCTAATGCTAGCAGTCATCTCCTCTGATCTCTTGGGGGGTAGGATATAAATACCCTTTCCCAATTGATAAGCCATTTTTTTTGTTTTCCATTATTTTCAGCCAAATGTGAATCCAAATTATACAGAGAACTTTGCAAGAAACTCAGAGAGTAATAGAGAGATGGATCTAGACAGGGAAGACACATACTTTTTAAAAAAATAATTTATTTTATTTTTTCAGTGTTCCAAGAGTCATTGGATATGCTCCACACCCAGTGCTACATGCAATTTGTGCCCTCAGTACCCACCACCAGGCTCACCCATCCCCCACCCCCTTCCTTCCAAAACCCTCAGTTCCTTTCTCAGAGTCCAAAGTCTCTCATGCTTCACTTCCTTCTCTAATTTACCCCAGTTCACATTTCTTTTCCTTCTCCCACTGTCCTCCATGTTACTCTTTATGCTCCACAAGTAAGTGAAACCATATGATACTTGACTTTCCCTGTTTGGCTTATTTCACTCAGCATACTCTCCTCCAATCCAGTCCATGTTGCTACAAAAGTTGGATATCCATCCTTTCTGATGGAGGCGTAATATTCCATTGTATATATGAACCACATCTTCTTTATCCATCCATCTGTTGATGGGCACCTTGGCTCTTTCCACAGTGTGGCGATCGTGGCCATTGCTCCCCAACTTTCGACTTAATGGTTTTAGCTTTGCTTTAGGTTAATGACTCTTGCCTGAATCATTTTGGGTATTTTACCCATATTACTTGTGAAGAAGCTGAAGTTTAGAGTGAAATGACTTTCCTTAGATCAAAGAGCTGTTAACTAGTAGATCTAGAATTCAAACTCAGAGCTGTTTAGCCAAAGTCCATGCTCTTGACTGCTGTATTAATTTCCTATTGCTGCTATAACAAAATATCACAAACTTAGTGGCTTAAAATAACTCAGATATATTCTCTTATAGCTTGAGAATTCAGAAGTCCAAATTTGTAGTGTCAGCAGGGCTCTGTTACTTCTGAAGGCTTCTATGGAGAGTCTGTTTCCTTGTCTTTTTCAGTTCCTTGAGATCACCTCATTCCTTGACTCATGGGTCCTTTATCAGATCAATCTCTTGCTTCTGTACTCACATCTACTTCTCTCTCTCATCCTCCTGTATCCTTCTTATAAGGGCTTTTGTGTTTACAGTGGGCCTACCTGCATACTCAAGAATAACCATGCCATCTCAAAATCTTCACCTTGCTCACGTCTGCAAAATGCCTTCTGCCATATAAGTTAGCATATTCATAGGTTCTGGGAATTAGGACTTAGATATCCTCAGAAGCCATTTTTCAGCCTACCACTACCACTAACCAATATTTTTCTTCCACAATGGTGGTGAATCCTGTTTTTACTTTCAGTTGGGTTTACTGTGAGATGGATCTGAGCTAAAACTTAATTGTAACTAAAATGAAATGATCTTATTTCATAAGCCTCGCTCTGATTGGTCAAACACAGTGGTATTTTGGGTTTACGGGAATTAGTGTCAGTTTAGAGACAGTGTCTGGTAATTTCCTACAGTCCGGGTATTTCCTTTTTACAATGTACAGTAAACTTGGTATATAGCTGTGGGTCTCTATGGAGAAGGCTACTTGGAAGACTTACAGTATGCTTCTATTTTTTTTGGCTCTGGATCCATGAACTGGCTCAAGACTTAGAATTGGTGAAGAGTTATGATTCAAATTACATTGTATGATTTAAGCTAGTCCTTAAGTTAGTTTACCAGACCTTGAAGTTTTTTCTTATACAAATCAAGTAAGATTTTAGTGGACTGCCTATCATTTTAGTCCTAGGACACCATAATTAGTTAGCTGCTGACTCTACAGGTCATCAGCGTATATGCATTCTGATTTTTTACTTCTCTTAACCAGTATAGTAACCACACCTACCTTGTCTCTGGAGATCAGTGCTGCCACCTGTTGACTCTTGCTCTGGGGTCCCCCCATTTCCATTGACTTCTGGGAGTCCCATTTTTGGCAATAACACCCATCACTGCCATATAGAGAACCTCTGGCATCTCTCACTGTCTATAGAGAATATGCATTACAGAGACTTTCAAGGATATATGGCTTCCTCATCAATGTCTTTCTCAAAGCTTTGGTAAAGGAAGTATCCTCTGAACTCCGCAGTGTGATGTGTCGTTAAGAGAAGGTGATACATATAAACATACTCTAGCATTCCTATGCCTCCATGCTTCCCCTACAGTACACCAAGGGAGTCTCAACTTAATGTATGCTGCCATTGAGTCTGGGTTTCAGTTAACCATCTGAGAAAACTGTTAGAGCTATTTTCCGCTAACTGAGTTAACACAAGGAATCCAGAATTTCTGGTTTGTACACCAACATCAATACATGTAACTGAATTCAAAATCATTTTCCATCTTACCTTGTCTAATACCCGTAGAACCCATTCCTATGAATATTCCTTATTTTTCTGCTCAAGTAATAGGCAACATCTTGCTCTTGCATTGTGAATGGCATCTCTCAGAGCAGACTTGGTAATTCTCCTGCAGGTTCTGCCATGATTTTAGTTTGATTACAGATCTGGAGATAAGGAGTGGTGGTGAGAGTTGATCTTGAAAAGAATTAGCATCCCCCTGGAAGAGAACTGCCTCAGGAGGAATTATTCCAGCCCATTATGACAAAGGGCAGATAACTCCCCCAGAGAGAGGAGAAAGTACCATGTATAAGTGGCAAAGAAGGCTCAGACATTTGGGGTTTCCAAATACTCTCATTCATCACCAGCTACCAAAATTTCCCATTCCAATTTTCAGGAAATCATTTTTTCCCAAGAAATGTCCTGACTTTATTGTAAAAAACAGGGCTGTAAATTTGATTTGCATTATTTTGTTCATTTGTTTTTGTGTGTATTTTATTTTTATTTAAATTTCATTAGTCAATATATGGTGCCATATTGGTTTTTGGAGTAGACTTTGGTGATTCATCACCTACATACAACACCCAGTGCTCATCACAAGTGCTCTCTTAAATCCCTATCACCTATCTGGCCTGTTGATTTGCATTGTAATTCAGTCACCTACGGGGTAAGATTCTGGGTTTGTTTTTTATTAATCTTGATCCTGTGACAGAAGAAAGAAGGGATTTTTTTTTCAGGGAAATCAGCAAATCTTTTAGCTTTCTAGTTTGAGCTTGAAATATAAAATGTTGCATTTGTCATATTTCTCAAAATTCTCTGCTATATTCTGAAGCAGGTAGTCTACCCACTCTTTTTATACTCTTTATTTCTATTATAACATTCTATTGCTTAGGCTGCTTGGTCTCCCAAATGATTGTAACAGTGTCGCTAATGGATTCCTTGGGTAAACTGTGTCCCATTTTCCACTAGCAAGGAGGTCATTACTAGCTTCAGATTTAAGTAGATTGGATAACCAATTCTAGATTCTCATATTTAAGTTTCTGTTTCTCTGGAGCCATCTTTGGTACTAAAAATCATATCAACCCATTAGAAAAACATAGTACTCACTGTTCCTGATATAATAAGCAATATAGAATTTGGGGATTACAGAATTGTTGAAAAAATGAGAGGAACATAGGTCAGAGAAGCTTTTGCTAGAGGTAAAAGAAACAGACATGAAGATCTTGGCCAGAAGCACCTGTTAAAAGTAAACTGAGATATATGAGTGAAATCATATGGTATTTGTCCTTCTCTGACCAACTTCTTTCACTTAGCATTATACTGTCTAGCTCCATCCGTGTCATTGCAAATGACAAGATTTCATTCTTGATGGTTGAGAGTAATATTCCTCTCTGTGTGTGTGTGTGTGTGTGTGTGTGTGTGTGTGTATACACCACTGCTTTTTTATCCATTCATTAGTCGATGGACATTTGGGCTGTTTCCATAATTTGGCTATTATAGATAATGCTGCTATAAATATCAGGGTGCATGTATCCCTTTGAATTAGTATTTTCATATTCTTTGGATAAATACCTAGTAGTACAGTTGCTGGATCATAGGATAATTCTGTTAGCTTTTTGAGGAATCTATGTACTGATTTCCAGAGTGACTTAACCTATGTTACTAACTAGAATTTGAATAAAAACTTAAAAAATCTGGGTGTGGGGCATAAACAATGAATCTTGGAACACTGAAAAAAACTTAAAAAAATAAATTGAGACATATTAAAATTGTAAATTTATTTGGGCAAAAATCAATTCAAATCAGGCAGCATCAAATCTAGCAGATAGAAAGAAGCTCTGAGGAGAGATGAAAGACTTTTTACAGGCAGAAGAGAATGGGAACCAGGAAGTTATACTAAACAAAAGGGTGAAACTAATGTTACATTGTGTGTCAACTGTATTTCAAAAAAATAAAGAAAAGAAAAGAAAAAAAAGAAAAAGTGAGTCAGTTGTTGCAAAGACTTTCCTTTAGGGGATGGCAGGGATCTTTCTGGTGTAGTACCTAACTAGTGTTGATCAGATGATTCCTGATTGACTGGTGTAAGATTCCATTTCTGGGAGAGCCAAAATCATAATTAAGTTAAACTGTAACTTGGTGTCAGGGCTTAGAGTAAATGACTCCCATTTTGGGCCTGTTGTCTTGTTTTTGATATTTCACAGAAGGTGGTTCTCAAAGGCGTGTCTAGGAGGATGCCTTAACTCTTGAGAATCTCTGATAAGTTCCCACCAAGTGTCCTAGTTTGCAGGTGCAAAGCAGGTGATTTTATGAGTTTTGTTCAGGAGCTATTATTAATTCTTGGTGTGTCCACACATTTAGCTGCATTTGTCTCCAGGGAATAGTGTCTTCCACTTCAGTGCTATGTTCCAAATATCATATAAGCTCCTTTATAGGCAAAATTTATCCCAGAACCATAGAGAGAAAGGAATTCTGGGAAATGTAGTTCTAGATTGGTGGTAAAGTTGATAACAACCAATCCAACATATTATGTAAATGAATAAAATGATTGAAATTAAAATAACAGGAAGTTTTATTACTACACAAAGTCAGTAGAATACAATAATTTGCTATAATATATATATCACATCTTTATTTCATAGAAATAAATTTTTATAGCAGTGATAATATGCATTTCAGTATTTCATTTTCTTCAGAAACAGTCACTAGATTTGATGTTCTTGTAACATCAAAGGTCTTTAGTGGATTAAAGTACTGTTTAAAATTTTGAGACATTCTCAGAATTACAGAAAAATGCGATTATGGCACAAAGCATTTAAGATTAAATTAACAGCCTGATGACCAATCTCCCTCCCTTAGTTTGTATTTCCTACAAAGACATTCTCCTTTATAACCACAATAAAACCATTAAAATCATGAAATCAGGAAATTAACATTAATACATTACCATATCTACCACATTACGTTTCACTGCTTGTCTCAAAGAAATAATAAAAATATCCAGATCAGAATCCTGTATTACATTTAACTTGTTTCCCCTAGTCTGGAATAATCCCACAAACTTTCCTTGACTTCATACACTTGACATCTTCGAACATAATGGGGCACTTGTTTTCTAGAATGTCCCTCAATCTGGTTCACTTTTTGCTTTTTCATGACTAGATTCAGGCTGTCCAGTTTTGGCAGGATTATCATAGAAGTGACATTTTATTCTCACTGTATCCTATCGGGGCATACAATTTTGAATTGTCCCATTACTGTTGATATTCATTTTGTTTACTTGATTAAAATCACATCTGACAGACTTCTCCGTGAAGTTACTTTTCCTCCTTGTTAGCAACAAATATTTTATGAAATGATGTAACTATCCCGTTCCTCATCAAAATTCTTCCCATCTGTTCATTTACCTACATTGGAATGGACTCATTCTTACCTTATTCAGTGAGTTATAATTTATTACTTCCATGACCTTTTGGTATGTTTCCATCATTCTCCAGGTGCTTTCTTGCTTTCTATCTCAGGATGTGCCAGGATCATCTTCTTCTTTCTCTGCTCCAGTCCTGGAATCCGCTATGTCTCCAAAAGCCAGCAGGTTTGCCCTCTTTACTCTACTTGGATTCAGGACACACCAAATCACTCCTCCTTGAGGATACTCTCATCACCCATTTTTTGGTTCTGACTGCCCTTTCTAGGATTTACTCCACACGGATACCTAGTTTGTCGAGACTTAGAGTGATAACCTTCTTCACAAAAGACCAAGTTGTGACCTGATTTAAAGGTTCTTGACTTAGAGTTCTAGAGCCTTTTTACCATACCGGGTTAGTCCATTACTCCGTAGACCATGAAGTAAACAGCCATTGACAGTTAGAGCTTTCTTATATTTATATTTATATTATACTTTACTAAGCAAATCTGGCAGGTCCAAGGAAACCTATGTAGAATTTATGACTTATTTGGTAGGAACATTATGCCATATGGCTAAACCGTTGAAAATGCACATGGAGAAGCGTTTCTTCCTTAATTTTTTATAATTCAGCATATTGGTTTACACTGGTAATTTACACAAAATGCATGAACTAGAGATTATAAAAAGGAATTTTTAATAAATTTTTATAACCCATTAAATTTTATAACCCATTAAAATATTTTTAGTGATTATATTTAATTTTTTTAAAAAGAAAGGCAAATTCTGATTACAGTAGGGTGTTGGCAATCTTTTCCATTCTGGTAACTAGACTATGAGTACTGTTGAGGACAGAAGTGATTATTTATTTTGCCTTTTTCACAGAATTAAACTTTGTACCTGCAGGTAGTAGGCGGTTAACCTTTAATTGTTGA
Source organism: Spilogale gracilis (assembly GCA_004023965.1). Classification (NCBI taxonomy): domain Eukaryota; kingdom Metazoa; phylum Chordata; class Mammalia; order Carnivora; family Mephitidae; genus Spilogale; species Spilogale gracilis. The sequence continues at coordinate 4,878 of PITA01019255.1, read as the reverse complement.
ATCAGTGAGTAAACTCCTAGAGGGAGCAGAATGTGCATATTCTATTCTTTTCTCCTGGTCAACTTTCTCAAGGCTCGTTTCATGTCCTTGTTCCTAAGGCTGTAGATAAAAGGGTTCAGCATGGGGATTACCACTGTATAAATAACGGTGACCACACGGTCCTTTGTCACTGAGTAGGTGGATGAAGGGCGAATGTACACAGAAATGGCCGTCCCATAGAATAGTGTCACAACCGTGAGGTGGGATCCACAGGTAGAGAAGACCTTGTACCTGCCTCCCCTGGAAGGGACCCTCAGAACGGCACGGGTGATAAAAACATAAGAGACCATGATCAAGATGAAGGGACTCATGATCACAAAGGAGCCCTCTGTGAAGGCTAGAAGCTCATTGATGGAGGTGTCAGAGCAGGAGAGCGTCAGCAGTGGCTGGACATCACAGAAGAAGTGGTGGATGACGTTGGGCCCACAGAAGGACAGGCGGGCCATGAGAATCGTGTGCGTGAGTGAGTGGAGGTGGGACAGCACCCAGGATGCCATCACCAGCAGGAGACAGCGCCGGGGGCTCATGGTCGTGGTGTAATGCAGTGGGTTACAGATGGCCATGTAGCGGTCAAGAGCCATGGCAGCCAGGAGGAAGCTGTCAGTGATCGCACAGGTCACAAAGAAATACATCTGTGTGAGGCACTGGGCAAAAGGGACCTTCTTGTTCTCGCTCAGCATGTTTTCCAGCATCCTTGGCACAATGACATTTGTAAAACAGATGTCCACGAAAGATAGGTTGGAGAGGAAGAAGTACATGGGGGTATGGAGGCGGGCATCCCCCCGGATGGCTGCAATGATGACTGAGTTGCCGGCCACATTGACCATATACATGGCGAGGAAGCTGGCAAAGAGCCACCCCTGCTCTTTGGGGTCACTGGTCAGTCCCAGGAGTAGGAATTCAGTCATATGGCTCTGGTTTCCCCTTGACATTGTTAGCCTGCAAGTAGAAAATATAAAGGAGTGTTAGGCATGTGTCCTATATTGGAGTCTCCAGTTGTTATAACTTCCTATAAGGGACTGGTATCGATGGAAGTATGGATTTTGGTGTCACGGCTTTCTGGCTTTCCGTTTTCACTCTGTCACTGATTTACACGGAGCACAAAGTCAGCTCCTGAACTTGCATTTTCTTCATCAGCGAAGGCAGAAATTATGAAATTTACCTCCTCAGACTCTTCTGTTTTGACCAGGATTTCTCTCTGTTTGACTTTCTAAAAAACGGATATCAGAAGATGTTAACTTCTCCCTGAAGAAAAATGACAGATATATATCCTAGAGGACGTGTTCTTAGCTCCAGCCTCTTTGGGAAAAGCTTGCAGAATGCATTGGGGTATTGGAATAGTGTATCAGGAGTGTCACGAAACTGGACTGGCTACAATACTCCAGGAGGTGAAATGATACGGTGTGGGGGCAGGCCACTTCCTGGCAGTGGGAGGGCTGCTGTCTGGTTTGGCTAAATTTTATTCCATGCAGGTAGGTGGCATTAAGAAAGTCATAACCGGTCATGACAGTAGATTAGAGTCAAGTAGAGCTATAGGTGCTTGTCTGAGCATGAAAATTTTATAAAGGTGCAGATAATACTGAGAGGATTAGATAGCAAAGTTCTGGGCTTCAGGAACTGGATTTTTACCCTTGAAATGGGTGCAGAATAGCAAGATCGAGAAGGAACAAAGCAGGACACGGTTTGGAAGGAACTGTGACGCTGCTCAGCAGTTACAAAGACAGAGACTCAGCTGCCACGGGACATGATCAGAAATCCACTACCTGCCCTTCATGCCCAGGATCAAACCCTGGCTATTGGCCAGAATGACTTGATCCTGAGTCAGTCACTATATTCCTGGCCTTGGGCTCCCAATGTCCACCTTGCCTAGGTCAGGATTAGTTCCAGAGTGGAACTCAGGGAGAGATTTGAGGATGTGTCTCAGTGACTCCAGTAAAGGGACTCAGGGTACAAAGGTACTCAGGGGCACTGAGTACCAATGATTTTTTCCCCCTAATGTTTAAAGCACCAAAATAAAATCCTTTGTAATGTTGGAAAGGGTCCATGCTGTCTGTATCTCTCTAGGCATTTTTCTAAGATACAGAAGCATGGCATTCTGAAGTATCTCTTTTTCTCCCAAGTGCTTGGAACTTTGGACCAAAGTGATTTCTCCTACAAGGAAGGGCACAATGAGACACCGTTGACATGGGGAGGCCCAGGATATCACTTCAGGGAGGGGAGGGACCTGTCTGGCTGTTAAACACTGTATCCCCAGTTCACTACTGTATCTTTGTAGCAGGTGCCGAATGCAAATACTTACCGCACTGATAGTACTTAGATGTGCTAGGCACTGTATGAAGATTTAATCCATATAAGAACTCTGGCAGTATACAGATGAGGAAACTGAATTGTGGATTTATTAGGGACTGCTCAGTAACTTGCTCAAGATCATATTATTAGTAAGTGGCTATATTTCAACCCGGCAGCTTGACCTTAGCGTCTTGTTCTTTGCCATTATGCTATATTATCCCTCTGCCTATTATATATTTGCTAACAGCATAAATTCGGAATGGATAACTTTGACAATAACTTGAATGATGGGGGCATGTTGCATAAGTGGCCAGAATTAGTTTCTTTGGATCAGAAGAATTAGTGGAAACAGTGTAAGATTTGCTTTTAGTCCTGGTGTAGTTACTTAGCAGCTGCTTCCCTTTGAAGATCTTCGTGCCTTATGTATTTTTCTCATGAAAAAAATGAGAGAAACACAACACTATTTCCACCAGAATGTGTGGGCATCAAATGAAGGAATATATCAGAAGTGTTTTTTGTAAATGAGCAGGTGCTGTATCAGTGGTCATTGTATAAATAATGTATAACATAAAGTAATATATGATAATGGGAAGTAATAATCCTCATATTTAGTATATAATACTGGTTTAGCTGGTTACGGCAGAAGAAATGAGGGAGTAAGTGGGTGTGAAATCGGGGGTGACCACTGAAAGGAGAGCAGGCTGTAGCTTCTGGAGAGGGGCAGAACAGGCAGTATTAGAATTTCCTGGTCAGAGAAAGGGAAGGGATAGAGATTTCAGGGATTTCTTGCTTTGTAGAGTCTTTTCTGCAGTAATGATGGATAAGTTAAGGGGCCCAATGCTAACAGTCCTCCCATAACCAGGTCACTGAGAGTGTTTCTTTTCTTTTTTTTAAAGATGAACATTCTTTTGTTTTTAATTGCATTTAAATTCAACTAATTGACATATCGGGTGTGATTAGTTTCAGAGGTAAAATTCAATGATTCATCAGTTGCATACAACACCCCGTGCTCGTCACATCAAGTAGCCTCCTTAACACCCATCACCCAGTTACCCCGTTCCCCTCCAGCAACCCTTAGTTCGTTTCCAAGAATTCTCTTATGGTTTGTCTCCCTCTCCGATTTCATCTTATTTTATTTTTCCCTCCCTTCCCCTATGATCCTTTGTTTTTCTTCTGAAATTCCTCATAGGAGTGAGATCATCTGATTGATATTTGTCTTTCTCTGATTGGCTTACTTCACTTATGGTTTCAAATAACTGAGCAAAACCGGATGACTTTTCTTCATCCAGTATTTTGGACTTACTCAAGTCTTTTGATGTGGGACGAGAGACTGGTTTGCTACAGCACCCTCATTCCTATGATTATCTGTGTGCATCTTCCTTGGTTCCAAGGCAGGCTGCTTCTGAGCTGAGACAATGGGAGGCAAGGGGGTATGATGATAAGGTAGGTACCTATGTCAGGAAGTGTCAAGGGCCTTGCCCAAGAAGTTTCCAATTAAGAAGCAAATGAGTGAACTACAACTCAATAGTAAGAAACCCAATAACCCAGTTAAAAAATGGGTTAAGGACTTGAATAGACATTTATCCAAAGAAGACATGCAAATGGCCAACAGGTATATGAAAAGATGCTCAACATCACCCTTCATCAGGGACACCAGAACCAGAATGAGGTATTGCCTCCCAGCTGTTATGATGGCTATTATGAAAGAAACAAAAGACAACAAGTATTAGCAAGAATGTGGAGAAAAGGAACCCTTCTGCATTTTTGATGGGAATGTAAATTAGTACAACCATTATGGAAAACCTATAGGTTTAACTTGGAGGTTCAGGAAAGAAAAAAAAAAAAATTACCATATGCTCTGGCAATTCCACTTCTGGGTATATATCCAAAGAAAGTGAAATAACTATTTTAAAGAGATATTAGCACTTTCATATTCATTACAGCATTATTCATAATGGCCACATTGTGGAAACGACTTGACTGTATTGACAGATGAGTGGAATGTGTTATATGTCTACAGTGAAATGCTATTCAGCCTTAAAAATCAAAGGAGATTCTGCCAGATGTGATAAGGTGGAGGAATTTTTAGGACTTTATGCTAAGCAAAATAAGGCAGACACAGGAAAAAAAAAATATAATTCCACTTACATGATATAGCTAAAATAGTCAAATCCATAGAACCAGAATGTGGAATGATAGTTTCCAGACGTGGAAGGAGGGGGCAGTGAGGAGTTACTAATCAAAGGGCATAAAGTTTCAGTTAAGCAAGATGAATAAGCTCTAAAGATCTGTTATACAACATGGGATTTATAGCCAATAATAATGTAATTTACACTTAAGTATTTGTTGTGGGTAAATCTCAAATTAAGTGTTCTTACCAAAATAAAATAATTTTTAAAAAGGAAATGGCAGCAGAGAGGGGATTGAGCAGAGTATTGCAGGACCTCTCAATCTTAGGACCATGTCAGGTGTGACTGGGTTGAGTTCAACTGCAAACTCCACTGAGTAGCCTTGTGGGTAGGTTTGAGGGCTCTGAGATCAGATGGTCCT
>PITA01019254.1:0-38058 GCA_004023965.1 Spilogale gracilis | reverse complement strand
GAGAGTTGGTGTATTCGGGATTTTTCAATTTTTTTGAGTGAGGCTTGGATGGCTATGAATTTCCCCCTTAGGACAGCCTTTGCTGTATCCCATAGGTTTTGGATCGATGTATCTTCATTCTCATTGGTTTCCATGAAGTGTTTCAGTTCTTCTTTGATTTCTTGGTTGATCCACATATTCCTGAGTAGGCTCGTCTTTAAGCTTCCAAGTGTTTGATTTTTTCCTGAACTTTTTATGATGATTGAGTTCCAGTTTCATGGCATTGTGGTCAGAGAATATGCAGGGAATAATTTCAATCTTCTGGTACCGGTTGAGCCCTGATTTGTGACCTAGTATGTGGTCTATTCTGGAGAAAGTTCCATGTGCACTCGAGAAGAATGAGTATTCTGCTGTTTTAGGGTTAAATGTTCTGAATATATCTATAAGATCCAGCTGGTCCAATGTGTCATTCAAGGCTCTTGATTCTTTGCTGATTTTCTGTTTAGATGATCTGTCCATTGGTGAGAGTGGTGTGTTAAAACCTCATACAATTAATGTATTCGCATCAATATGATTCTTTATTTTGTTTAACAGTTGGCTTATGTAGTTGGCTGCTCCCATGTTAGGGGCATAAACGAACCAAGAGTGACACAAAACAGAAATATGCAGAGATAACTTATAGAAACATGAACTCCATAGGCAACATGATGTCAATACAAACATATCTATCAATAATCACCCTCAATGTGAATGGCTTAAATGCTCCAATAAAAAGACACAGGGTTGCAGACTGGATAAAAAGACAGGACCCATCCATATGCTGCCTACAAGAGACTCATCTTGAATTGAAAGACACTTCCAGATTGAAAGTGAGGGGATGGAAGACCATCTTCCATGCCAATGGACCCCAAAAGAAAGCCGGGATAGCGATTCTCATATCAGACAAATTGGATTTTAGTCTAAAGACTGTAGTCAAAGACACAGAAGGACACTACATCATTCTTAAAGGGTCTATACATCAAGAAGATATAACAATTGTAAATATGTATGCCCCTAACATGGTCGCACAATCTTTTTATGTACTAAATCAGTTAGGTTATGTTTTGATGCATAGATATTATAAATTTTAAATAATAAGTATTTCTTCAATGTTACAAGTAAATAAAAAATACTGCTCACTCCTTCCTTCTTTCCTTCCTTCCTTCTTCTCCATTTTTAAAATAAAGACTCAATTTTTAAAAGATAGATAATAAAATTCTAATTCAAAGGTCAATCCAGGTCAAACACTGAATCCTAACTCTTTTGAAAGACACTATGATAAGCATTATGGCATTTCAGATAAGGTGGCTCTGTCTTAGAAATCATCTGTCTATTAATTGATAGAGTTTTAGAAACCTTTGAATGTCAGATTAAATACACACTCTAGATTTAAAATAATAGAATGATAAATACATGAGTATTCACTTCAACGTTTATGAACAGATTTCCATATAAGTCAAAGAAGAGATACAATTTTTGTACATGAGGGAAGGATAACATAAGGCCATTTGATTTACCATTGTAGAAGGAAGTGATTCAATTATCAATTACTCAGTATAAAGAATTTCAGTTTCAAAAAATATTTATTTATTTATTTATTTATTTGTGAGAAAGAGAGAGGGGGAGAGAGAGAGAAAGAGAGAGAGAATAGGGAGAAGGGCAGAGGGAAAAAAATTTCCAGCAGACTCTGTTGAGCCAGACACAGGGCTTTTTCTTTTTTACTTGTACAGCAATATTTTCTTTTTTAATAATAATTTATTTTATTTTTTCAGTGTTCCAAGATTCATTGTTTATGCCTCACACCCAGTGCTCTATGCAATTTGTGCCCTCAATACCCACCACCAAGCTCACCCATCCTCCAACCTGCCTCCCTTCTAAAACCCTGGTTGTTGCTCAGAGTCCAAAGTCTCTCATGCGTCATCTTCCACTCTGATTTAACCCAGTTCACATTTTCTTTCCTTCTTCCACTGTCCTCCATGTTACTCCTTACACTCCACAAGTAAGTGAAACCATATGATAATTTACTTTCTCTACTTGGCTTATTTCACGCAATATAATCCCCTCTAATCTGGTCCATGTGGCTACAAAAGTTGAGTATTCATCCTTTCTGATTGAGGTGTAATATTCCATTGTATATATGGACCATATCTTCTTTATCCATTCGTCTGTTGAAGGGCACCTTGGCTCTTTCCACCGTTTGGCGATTGTGGCCATTGCTGCTATGAACATTGGGGTACATATGGCCCTTCTTTTCACTACATCTGTATCTTTGGGGTAAATACCCAGTAGTGCAATTGCAGGGGCATGTGGTAGCTCTATTTTTTGTTTTTTAAGGAATCTCCATACTGTTTTCCAAAGCAGCTACACCAACTTGCATTCCCCCAACACTTGTTGTTTCCTGTCCTGTTAATTTTGGCCATTCTAACTGGTGTAAGGTGGTATCTCAATGTGGTTTTGATTTGAATTTCCCTGATAGCTAATGATGATGAATATTTTTTCATGTGTCTGTTAGCCATTTGTATGTCTTCTATGGAGAAGTGTCTGTTCATGTCTCCTGCCCATTTCTTGATCTGTTCATCTTTTTTTTTGGTTGTTGAGTTGGAGGAGTTCTTTATAGATTTTGGATTTCAGCCCTTTGTCTGTAGTGTCATTTGCAAATATCTTCTCCTATTCCGTGGTTTGCCTCTTTGTTTTGATGACTGTTTCCTTTGCTGTGCAGAAGCTTTTTATTTTGATGAAATCCCAAAAGTTCATTTTTGCTTTTGTTTCCTTTGCTTTTGGAGACATGTCTTGAAAGAAGTAGCTGTGGCCAATGTCAAAGAGGTTACTGCCTATTTTATGCTCTAGGATTTTGATAGATTCCTGCCTCACGTTTAAGTCTTTCATCCATTTCGAGTTTGTTTTTGTGTGTGGTGTAAGAGAATGGTCAAGTTTCATTCTTCTATATGTAGCTGTCCAATTTTCCCAGCATCATTTATTGAAGAGACTGTCTTTTTTTCCACTGGATATTTTTTTTCCTGCTTTGTCAAAGATTATTTGACCATAGAGTTGAACGTCCATATCTAGACTCTCTACTCTGTTCCATTGGTCTATGCAGACACAGGGCTTATTGATCTCATGACACATGAGATCACAACCTGAACCAAAACCAAGAGTCTGAAGCTTAACTGACTGAGCCACCCAGGTGGCCCAAAAATTGCATTTTTAGCATAAAATATTTCTATCTATACTGAAAAAGTAAATGGAAGGACACTAAATATTAATAGTGGTTGTATATAAGTGGCAGGAGTTGAGGAGTTATTATTTTTCTTTTTCCTTGCTGTTTTTCTAAACAGAAGACATTGGACTATATCAATAAGAAAAAACAAAAGAACAACAACAGAAGTCACTTGAAAAACATATTTCCATTTAAAACAATTAGATTACTATGTCATAAATATAAAAAACCATAAGAAACAATAAAATACAACAAGAATACCAAATACTGATCTTAGAGGATACACGTGTGTGTGTATCTATCTATATCTATATGTTTAGTAGAACACTTCTCCCTTAAACATAAATAAACACACACTTGTGTGCACACACATTCCTGCCCAGATTGTATTCAGTATCCTTGTTATATATTTTTTTCTTTATGTCATTATATGATAGCGCAATGGAGAACCACGCTTATTTGGGCTATTGTGTAATTCTTCCTGTGTGAGAAAATAAAAACACTAATTTATTCTGGGTAGCTCAAAATTTGTTTATTGCTTTGGAAACATGGCTCACTGCAGTTTCTGGAGCATTTTTTTTCCAGCTAGGTAAGTTATATCATGCTGATTCTATCCCCTCCATCTCTAGAATAATACTTCCCTTGTACATTTAGCACTTGATCAAGATTTCTTTGTAATCTGGAGGTTAATATTCCCAGTAAGTCTCTTTTTATGAGTAAGTTAGAGGCTTAGGGAGCCCACTAAGGTACTAACCTCTTCTCACAGTCATGCCGTAAGTAACCTAAAAACATTAATGCACCTCTTTAACCACCTTGCTCACTTTCCAGGGAGAGACTTAGGCACAGGAGAGAATATGGCCAATATATTTTATTTTATTCAATGGGTTTATAGTGTTATTACCCTCTAGACACACATAAATGTTCTACAAAAATCTGGTTTGGATAAAGTCAGCTTTGATCAAGAAGACGTTTGCTGATAAGGTTCAAAAACCACTTATACTTTTTTGTTAAGATCTGGCTCCTCTATTTTGAAACCTCTAGTGAGCTAAGAGACAACAGTTACAGAATGAGATAAAGAGCTTGCTCTTCAACAAATAAGATGATTTTTAAAGGTCCAGTATAAGTCCTTGATTAGAATCAAACTTTTCTAATTCCTACCGATGTGCTGCTTCACATGATAGCAAGAGTTTTCCTGTTGGGCTTGAAATGTTGATTTACAAATTGTCACAAAGCAGTCAGTATAAAGGGCTATCTTCCTAAGTAAAAGCAGTTACTTTCATTCTACATCACTGTTCTGACATAGGTTCTTTTTCAAAATGCCCATTTTTTTTTGTTTGTTTGTTTTTATCAGTAACCAGATAATATCTTGATAAAGCCACTATGACCTACCTTTTAGGGTCCTTATTTAATAACATCTTTACAGTCTTCTTCTATCCTTAAAATAGCCATCCTATTGTGGATATTTTTTTTCATTAACTTAGATCTTTAATTTCTTTTTTTTATTGTTACTTAAATTTTTTTTCCAGCGTTCCAAGTTTCATTCCCCATTCCCCACACCCAGTGCTCCATGCAATAGATGCCCTCAGCACCCACCACCAGGCTCTCCCATCACCCCACCCCCTCCCTCCAAGTTCCTCAGTTTGTTTCTGTGTCCATATTTTTCCTCCTTATAATTGTTTGCAAATACAGCCATGGTGGTTTGGTTTCTTTTTGTTAGCTGCCCATTAATGGCGATATCTGGAGTATTGTTTTTATGTTTTTATGAAGTAATGAATTAATGATTTGAGACTCTGTTTATCAATAAAGGTTATTATCTTTTAATACTATTAATGTACTAGTGTGGAACTATGTCATACTTTGTTTTGTAGCTTAGGTGACTGAGTTATCTGCAAGGGGGTTGAACTAAACCAAGTCTACAGGAAATGAGTTGCTGTAATAAGGCAACATTCAGTGAAAGTGGAATTCAGAAAAAAACTCCAGTTAAAGACATTTTTTCCTTCCCCAAAGAGAAAGTAGCTATCTGTCTAGTTTTTGTCTCCTTGAGTGGGGTTTTTAATAAAGGAGGTAGCACCATATAGTGGGGGAAAACACTAAGAAATAGTAGACTTGGTTTCTGGGCCAGGTTTTATAATTGTACTAGCTCTAGGTGACTTTACATACAGAGTACTTGATATCTAGACCTTTACTTGCAAATTTATAAAATGGGAAAGGTAATAGTAGACATCCCTATATGACCTAGTATCTCTGGGGTCAAATAAAAAGTGTATGTGAAAGATTTTGAAAACTGTAAATGGGTGCCTGGGTGATTCAGTTGGTTAAGGGTCTGACTCTTGGTCTGGGATCAGGTCTTTTTCTTTTAATAACTTAAAAAAATTATTTATTTGAGAGAGCAAACACATGAACAGGGAGAGGGCAGAGGGAGGAGCAGGAAGCCTGACTTGAGGCTCAATCCCAGGACCCTGAGATCATGACCTGAGCTGAAGGCAGATGCCCAACCAACTGAACCACCCAGGCACCCCTCAGCTCAGGGTCATGAGTTCAAGCCCCATGTTGGGCTCCACAGCTTAAAAAGTAAAAAGAAACAAAACTGTAAAGAATCAGATAGTGGTTAAACATATTTACTAATAGTATTCTTGTGTAACCATTTTTGTATTTCCCTAATTTGAAGAAATTGTCAGTTTTCATATAATTTCATTTATCAAGAAAAAGAATCATAGAATGTTTTATTGTAATTAAGGTTCATGAGATTCAATCTTAACTCTCAATTGGGTGGGAAATAAATTTAATCAAATTAGTTTTAAATTTTCAGTCATTTGGTTTTATTCACATATAAGATACTCAGAGCAGCTCACTCATGTTGCCTATTGATGTTAGTCAAACCAATGGGCCACAGTTTATTTGCACAATGCAGTTAGTAGAAATCAGTGTCAGTAGATATAATGATACATTGCTGCACCCATGAATTAGGATCTACAAGAAGTCATAATGATCAGCATTTTCATCAATTTCCCAAAAAATAAAACAAAACAAAATATCAGTTTCATTATGGTGGACTCAGAGGCCTAGAAAGATGAACTTCTAGGTAGAGAGGAAAACTACTTCAGAATGAAACCCCTGGCCTACGATGTAGTCTAGACCAGTGGTTTCTGAACACAGTTGGTCGTCAAAGTCTCCTGGAGTTTAAAAAATTAGATTTCCAGATCCTGTCCTCAGAGATTCTGATTCAGTAGGTGAAATGTGGAGCCTTACAATCTGTGCTTTTAAAATCTTGCCAGCAAATTCTGAGAATCAACCAGATTCAAGAAGCACTAGTTAAAGTTACTATAAGAGGCATAATGGGAGGTGTTCACCCTCAGCACCGTGTTCTTTAGGGACAAATGAGTCCTTAATTTTGAACTTTGCAATACAACTGCATCCTCTATGATGGTTCTTATGTTTATTGTGAAAATAACGAGTGTCTCATTGTCATAGATGAAATATTACTTCTAGGATAGACATTATCAAACTTTAGTGTGCTTTAACATCATTTAGGGAGCTTATTGAAAATTCGTATAATATGGCTCCCACTCCCAGAGATTTTGATTCAATTAGTTTGGGATTCTGCGTTTTAAACAAGTATCACAGATGAATCTTATACAGACAATCTATGGTGTCACACTTTGAGAAATCCTGGCATAGGCAGCTCTCTATATCATCTTAAATATGTTGTCATTGTATATATGATCAAATTTTTAAAAGATTTTATTCATTTTGAGAGAGAGGAAAAGAGAGAGCAAGGGCTAGGGGGAAGGGCAGAGGGAGAAGGAGAAGAGGCTAGCAGGCTCCCTGCTGAGCAAGGAGCCTGAGGGATGAGAGCTTGATCCTAGGACCCCAGGATCATGGCCTGAGCTGAAGGTAGGTGCTTAACTGACTCAGCCACCCAGGCATCCCTATGATCATATTTTTAAACTAATATTTTTAGTGAATATATATATTCTCACAAAAATATAATTAACCCTTTTCAAATTCATTACACTTCATTTAAATACTTTAAAATGTGGATCAGAATTTAATGGGCCTCTTTGGATTTATATAGGGCAAAGTTGAAAAGTACTCTTTGATTTTATTTTTTGTATCCTTAGCATTGGACATTTCAATCTAAGTTTAGAAGACTAACAAATAGATCAGTAAGGATTATGATTATGATCATTTGGCTCATTGGAGCAAAGGAAAATGTTTAGGTTGTCTCCTGCACATTTTACTATGGACTAAATATTGCTTCCAGATCACCAGAATACCAGCTGAAACTAGATTGACAATTCTTATAATCTAGTCCTTTGTCTTGGAGTATTAATAATTAATGTACAACACATTTTCCTATTAGTCTAGTCCACAACCTTCATGTGATTTATTTATTTATTTGTGAGAGAGAGAGCAAGCACATGTGCAAGTGGGGTGAGGGGGAGAGGGAGAGAGAGAAGCAGACTCCACACTGGGAAGGAATCCCCCTTGGTCCCCTGCAACAGACTCCATCCCAGGACTCTGGGATCATGACCTGAGCCAAAGGCAGATGTTTAAATGACAGCCACCCAGATGCCCAACTGACAGCCACCCAGGGGCCCCTTCATGTGACTTTTATTAACATTCTATTGTCAGGCTAAATTTGTGGAGGCTGCCTGGGTTCAAATCATATGGAATATATAAAGAAGAAAATGAAAATCTCCCTGAAATTCCATTATCTGGAGGGAACACTATGCATATTGGTGAACTTCTCATTATATATATATGAATATATATCTATGTAAAACAGAACCAATATAAAACTGTATGTGGAGTTTAAACATTAGATCATATGCATTTTTCTATGTCATTAAATATTAGTTTTAAACATCATTTTCAGAGTTTCTTTTTTCATTGAAAAATAATTGCAAAACAATGTTGTATTAATTTCAGGTGTACAACCTAGTGACTTGGTAGTTATATACATTGTAGAATGGTTACCACAGTAAGTCTAGTTACCATCTGTCACCATGCAAAGTTGTTACAATATCCCATATGTTGACTATATCCCCTATGCTGTACATCATATCCCCATGTCTTATTTATTTTATAACTGGAAGATTATACCTCTTAATCTCCCTCATCTGTTTTACCCAACCCCCTAACTCCCCTCTGGAAACCACCAGTTTGTTCTTTTCTTTTTTTTTAACATCCAAAATCTTTATAATAACAAGTTAGGATCTGGGGTTAGTTTCTGTAGACTAGGCTGGCCCTGTGTCCTCTGGCATGGCCTAACTTCCTGCTCCTACATGGCAGGTAGGGTGTGGTGGGGCTGGGCAGGGTTCCCAGGGCCTTGGCAAAATGCCTGTATACTCTTAGCCCTTGTGTGGACCAAAGAGCAAAATGGCATCATAGCCCTGGAGGGAGTCCAGGGTTAGCTGATGAAAGGTGAGGGTCTTGCTCCCAGCTTTGGGAATGCACCTCTGGGCATGGCTGCCCACCGGCTGCACATACACCTTCAGTTTGGGCACCTCCTGGACATGAACATCATGGGTTATAGTCCTTACAACCGCAGCTATTTCGTCTTCCTGGCCAGGCTGCTTCATCTTCTGGGTCATCCAGGAAAAGAGCAAAGGAAGCCGGTTAGTTAGACTCATGATCAACCTCTTTAACACTATTTTGTTAAAGGTAGAGTTGGTTTGTCTGGCCAGAAACATGTACAGTTTGTCTAGCAGTCTCAGGTAGATGTCCTGGATCTTGGGGTCCTTGTGCCAAAATTTTCCATCCTTGTGGACTCCAAATGTTGACTCCGATGATGTTGCCTACTGCTCAGCCAGGTTGCAAAAGAAACTGTTTTCTTTCAGAGTTTCATTTTAGTGGTAACATTGAACTATGGACTAAATAAAAGACTAAATCTAAAAGTAGGTTAAACATGTTAATTTGTGTTCACTAGTATGTAGTTCCTTCCCATAAGGCTTTTTTGAGTATTAAATGAGTTCCTACATAAACGGATGCTTAGAACAGTGCCTGACATAGCAAGGGCTCAATTAATGTTGGCTTTGTTATTCAAAAGCATTTTGGGTGCACCTGGGTGGCTCAGTTGGTTAAGCAACTGCCTTTGGCTCAGGTCATGATCCTGGAGACCAGGGATCCAGCCCCACATCCGGCTCCCTGCTCGGAGGGAAGCCTGCTTCTCCCTCTCTCACTCCCCCTGCTTGTGTTCTCTCTCTGGCTGTGTTTCTCTTTGTAAAATAAATAAATAAATAAAATCTTAAAAAAAGCATTATTGGTCTCTTTATATTAACAAAAGTTACTAATGCTTTAGATAAGCAGATGATATTACATTTCTCCTGGTTTCTCTCATTAAAGCAGCAAAGTTGAATATTAATGAGTATAGAGAATTATGTTGTCATGCATGTTAGTTTGGAAAATATAAATTCATCTCATAAAAGTGTCAAAGGATCAAAGGAGGTTTTTACTGTTAATTGGAAACAAAGTGTCATTGGTGTCCTGATTTAAAGGGCACTCAATTATGATTAGCTAATAAAAGAAGAACGAAGAAATAAAGAAAAATAATGAAGGTTAAAGTGAAGTTATTATTAGTCCTTAGTTCACTAAAATCTTTTCCTCATAGCCCGTGGCACCAAATAAAATTGAATATAGAAAAGTTCCATAATTCACGATGACATTCTCAGTGTTAAGACATTTTTAAATAAAAAAATGCATTACTGAAAGCATACTTCAAAATTATTAGGTGCAATATTTTTATAGCCAAAAGCACTTAAATTTTAAGAATTGAACAACTGGAGGACTTGATACTATTTATGGATTTAGAAAGATTTAGTCACTTTCATAAGTTAAAATTCTTTCTTTAGGCCACCTGTTCTTTCTTTCTCTTTAGAAATGGATTTGTTAAAAATAATCTCAAGATTCTCACTATTCCTTATTCTAAGGAAACCACATCAAGAGCAAAGTATGATATTTTCTTAATTATTAGTAAACTTAGGACAGGTTCATGGGCAGACAGTTCACTAATTTGTCACAGTCTTTTAATAACATTTAAAAAATGGTCTAGAAAATCTCAGAATAGACACTGCCTAAATTGAAACCAAGTGACTGACCTAAGCTCAGGGAATTACTGAGAAAATATGTTATTCTAAGCTTTAACTTAATTAGGGAAGACACAATTTAGGGTGTTAAAAAGTCATGTGAGTGAATATTTGAATTATTGTATGTTTACATCAATTTAACCAGAAACTACAATGACCAATTAAGGGACATTTGAATTAAAAGTTTTTCTGAGGAAGTATTAATGATATGTTTTCTTTGTGTTTTAGACATTTTTTTTCAGACACAGTTATTCATTTTCATAAATGAGAAAGCAAGTAAATGAACCAATAAAAGAGATAATTCTTAAAAAATGTAGTATTGTCCAATAAACAACAAATATACATATATACTTTCTTGACATAACATATTTAGCTTTAAATATGTCTAATATATTTTGAAGTATAACCTTTTATTTAGCCCATTATTATAAGTTACCATTAAAATAAAATTCTGAAATTAATGTTTCAAAGAATTATAAAGTACATGGGGAAATGTATAAGATATTCAATGTAAGAGAAAAAATGAGATAGAGCTATATTTTCAGTATTAGCTTTAAACATTTCTGTTTTCTCAATTTTCTATAATGAGCACATATTACTTGTAAAGTCAGAATGCATATTTAATTAATGGAACTCTAGTCAATAACCAAACTGGTTGGACAATTAAAACACCTATTTTATTTGTCTTATGATTCCATGAAGGTATAATTTATTATTTAACATTTCATATCATGGAACCTAACTTAGGAAATACATTCATGGGGTACCTGGGTGGCTCAGTTGTTAAACGTCTGCCTTCAGCTCAGGTCATGATCCTGGAGTCCCAGGGTCGAGCACCACATTGGGCTCCCTGCTCAGCAGGAAGCCTGTTTCTACCTCTCTCACTCCCCCTGCTTGTGTTCCCTCTTTAGCTGTGTTTCTCTCTGTCAAATAAATAAAATCTTTAAAAAAGAAAAAAGAAAAGAAAATACATTTATTACATACCCTTTTATATAATGATGATGCTAATCAAGGCAGAAGCCCCTTATAAAACACATTTTTAACCTTCAGTATGGCTGGTTAAACAGATGCAAGATTTTTTGCTCTGTAGGGCTACTAGCTAAAACTATTAACAATGATATGTTTTTGGTTAAATAAGCAAGCAACATGTACATATTATAGTCATTTTGTCAAGATGCCCATGAATTCTGGTATTTTATTACATGCAAAAGTAGACAGTTTACATAGATATACTTTAAACATTCTGCTTCTTATTGATTGATATATCTCCACTGTATATTTCATTCTACTTCATGATTTTTGAAAACCCAGTTTAACAGCTTTTTTCTTACATTATGATATTTAATTATAATTTTTCACATTGTAAAAGCTTAAATAATATAGGACTTATTTAATTTTTTATTCCTCCTCCTGGATGAGCCTGCTGGAATTTTATTACCTTTTCACAAAGGCCACCTCTAGCATTTTTCCATATATCTGACAGGTAAAATAAAAGTTCCATTTAAGAAGAGGACTGCCTTGCTCGGTTTTGGAATTTTACTGATTGATTGATAAGAAAGTCTGTCTGGGGATTGCCTTGAGAAGTCAAAAGTTTGTGTATAGATTTAGGTATCCAAAACTCCATTTTCAAGACAACACCTAGGAAAAAATCAGTAGAACCAAGTAAATCATTACGAAAATAATAGTAATTGTGTTTCCCAGCCCTAAGTGTTTTCTTTTAATGAATTATGAGAGTAAAGGCTATTACATTATTAATAAGAGAAATAATTAAATTAACATTATTTTTAAGAAAAGCAAATAGAAATCAAACCAATTTTAAGAGTCCATCATAGAAAGAACGGAATTTGGAACAAAACATTACAAATGAACAGAATTGGGACGCCTGGGTGACTCAGTCATTAAGTGGCTGCCTTTGGCTCAGGTCATGAACCCAGAGAATTGAGCCCTACATCATGTTCCTGCTCGGTGGGAAGTCTGCTTCTCCCTCTCTCACTCCCCTTGATTGTGTTCCCTCTCAGGCTGTGTTTCTCTCTGTCAAACAAATAAATAAAATCTTTAAAAAAAATAAACATGCATTCACCAGAATTGTAAAATATGAAAAAATGAAGCTAGGATTTTACATATATAAAGACACTTTTAATATTATAATACTAAGAGGGGGATAGAGAGATATAACACTCTTGGAAAACTGTATTAACAATTTATTAATTTGAGTAGGCCCTGGCTTCAACAAGCATGAAGTTAATAATTCTTTTTTTTAAATTTTAAATTTTTATTAATTTTCTTTACTTTTCCATAACCTAGCCACCTATCCCTCTCCCCATCCCCCAGTAACCCTCAGTTTGATTCCTGAGATTAAGAGTCTCTGATGGTTTGTCTCCCTCCCCGGTCACCTTGTTTCATTTTTCCCTTCCCTATCCCCCATGACCCCCCACGCTGCCTCTCAAATTCATCATATCAGAAAGGTCATATGGTAATTGTCTTCCTCTGATTGACTTATTTTGCTCAGCATAATACCTTCCAGTTATATCCATGTCTTTGCAAATGGCAGAATTTCATTCTTTTATGGCTGCATAGTATTCCATTGTGTATATATACCACATCTTCTTTATCCATTCACCTGTTGATGGACATCTAGGCTCTTTTCATAGGTTGGCTATTGTGGACATTGATGCTATAAACATTCACATTCATGAGTCCCTTTAGATCACTACATTTGTATCTTTAGGGTAAATACCCAGTAGTGCAGATGCTGGGTCATAGGATAGCTCTATTTTTGACTTTTTGAGGAAATTCCATACTGTTTTCCAGAGGGGCCACACCAGCTTGTATTCCCACCAACAGTGTAAGAGGGTTCCCCTTTCCCCACATTCTCACCAACATCTTTTTGTTGACTTGTTAATTTTAGCCATTTTGACTGGTATAACGTGGTATCTCACTGTGGTTTTGATTTGTATTTCCCTGATGCTGAGGGATTTTGAGCACTTTTTCATGTGTCTGTTGGCCATTTGTATGTCTTCTTTGCAGAAATGTCTGTTCATGTCTTCTGCCCATTTCTTGATTGCATTATTTGTTCTTTGGGTGTGGAGTTTGATAAGTTCTTTATAGATTTTGAATACTAGCCCTTTGTCTGATATGTCATTTGCAAATATCTTCTCCCATTCTGTCATTTGGCTTTTGGTTTTGTTGACTGCTTGTTTTGCTGTGCAAAAGCTTTTGATCTTGATTAAGTCCCAACAGTTCATTTTTTTTCCTTGCTTCCTTTAGCTTTGGTGATGTTTCTAGGAAGAATTTGCTGTGGCTGAAGTTGAAGAGGTTGCTGCCTGTGTTCTACTGAAGGATTTTGATGGATTCCTGTCTCACATTGAGGTCTTTTATCCATTTTGAGTCTATTTTTGTGTGTGATGTAAGGAAATGGTCCAGTTTCATTCTTCTGCATGTGGCTGTCCAATTTTCTCAACACCATTTGTTGAAAAGACTGTCTTTTTTTCCATTGGACATTATGTCCTGCTTTGTTGAAGATGACTTGACCATAGAGTTGAGGGTCCATTTCTGGGCTCTCTATTCTATTCCACTGATACATATGTCTGTTTTTGTGCCAGTACCATACTGTCTTGATGACTACAGCTTCGTAAAAGAGCCTGAAGTCTGGAAATTGTGATGCTGCCAATGTTGGTTTTCTTTTTCAACATTCCTCTGGCTATTCAGGGTCTTTTCAGGTTCCATATAAATTTTAGGATTATCTGTTCCATTTCTTTGAAAAAATTGATGGTATTTTGATAGGGATTGCAGTAATTGTGTAGATTGCTTTAGATAGCATAGAAATTTTCACAGTATTTGTTCTTTCAATCCATGATCATGGAATACTTTTCCACTTCTTTGTGTCTTCATCAATTTTTTTCATGAGTACTTTATAGTTTTCTGAGTATGGGCTCTTTGCCTCTTTGGTTAGATTTATTCCTAGGTATCTTATGGTTTTTGGTGCAATTGTAAATGGGATTGACTCTTTAATTTCTTTTTCTTCTGTATTGCTGTTGGTGCATAGAAATGCAACTGAATTTTGTGCACTGATTTTATATCCTGACACTTTAGTGAATTCCTGTATGAGTCCTAACAGTTTTAGAGTAGAATCTTTTGGGTTTTCTACATAAAGTATCATCTGCAAAGAATGAGAGTGTCACATCTTCCTTGCTAATTCCAATGCCTTTTATTTCCATTTGTTGTCTGATTGCTGAAGGTAGGACTATATTGAATAGCAGTGGTGATAGTGCACAGCCCTGTGATGTTCCTGACCTTATGGGGAAAGCTCTCAGTTTTTCCCCATTGAGAATATTTGCTGTGGGTTTTTCATAGATGGCTTTTATGATATTGAGGTATGTGCCCTCTATCCTTACACTGTGAAGAGTTTTGATCAAGAAAAGATGCTGTACTTTGTCATATGCATTTTCAGCATCTATTAAGAGTATCATATGGTTCTTGTTCTTTCTTTTCTTTTTTTTTGTTTAAAGATTTTATTTATTTGACAGAATGAAACACAGCCAGAGAGGGAACACAAGCAGGGGTAGTGAGAGAGGGAGAAGCAGGCTTCCTGCTGAGCTGGGAGCCTGATGTGGGACTTGATCCCAGGTCTCCAGGATCATGACCTGAGCCGAAGGCAGTGGCTTAACCAACTGAGCCACCCAGGCACCCTTGTTCTTTCTTTTCTTAATGTACTGTATCACATTGATTGATTTGTGGATGCTAAACCAACCTTGAAGTCTAGGAATAAGTCCCACTTGATCGTGGTGAATAATCCTTTCAATATACTGTTGAATCTTACTGGCTAGTATTTTGGTGAGAATTTTTGCATATGTGTTCATCAAGGACATTGGTATGTAATTCTCCTTTTTGATGAGGTTATTGTCTGCTTTTGGAATCCAGGTAATGCAGGCCTCATGAAATGAGTTTGGAAGTTTTCCTTTCATTTCAATTTTTTGGAACAGTTTCAGGAGAATAGGTATTAATTCTTTAAATGTTTGGTAGAATCCCCCCCCCTCAGGAAACCATCTGGCCCTGGAGTCTTGTTTTTTGGAAGATTTTTGATGACTTCTTCAATATCCTTACTGGTTATGGGTCTGTTCAGGTTTTTTATTTCTCTCTGGTCCAGTTTTGGTTGTTTATATGTCTCTTGGAATGCATCCATTTCTTCCAGATTGTCAAATTTGCTGGTGTATAGTTGCTCATAATATGTTCTTAGAGTTGTTTTTATTTCTTTGGTGTTGATTGTGATTTCTCCTCTTTCATTCATGATTTTATTACTTTGGGTCCTTTCTCTTTTCTTTTTGATAAGTCTGGCAAGGGAGTTTATCAATCTTGTTAATTCTTTTAAAGAACAAGTTCCTAGTTTCCTTGATTTTTTCTACTGTTCTTTTGGTTACTATTTCATTGATTTCTGCTCTGATCTTTATTATTTCTCTTCTGCTTGGTTTAGGCTTTTTTTTTGCTGTTCTTTCTCCAGCTCCTTTAGGTGTAGTGTTAGGTTGTGTACTTGAGACCTTTCTTGTTTCTTGAGAAAGGCTTATATTGCTATATACTTTCCTCTCAGGACTGCCTTTGCTGTGTTCCAAAGATTTCAAAGAGTTGTGTTTTCATTTTCACTTGTTTCCATGAATTTTTTAAACCCTTCTTTAATTTCCTCATTGACCCATTCATTCTTAAGTAGGATACTCTTTAGCCTCCATGTATTTGAATTCTTTCCAACTTTCCTCTTGTGGTTAAGCTCTAGTTTCAAAGCATTGTGGTCTGAAAATATATAGGCAATGATATTAATCTTTAGGTACTGGTTGAGACCTGATTTATGACCTACGATGTGATCTGTTCTGGAGAATGTTCCATGTGCACTAGAAAAAAAGTGTATTCTGTTGCTTTGGGATGGAATGTTCTGAATATATCTGTGATGTCCATCTGGTCTAGTGTGTCATTTAAAGCCTTTATTTCCTTGTTAATCTTTTGCTTAGATGGTCCATCCATTTCAGTGAGGGATGGTGTTAAAGTCCCCTACTATTATTGCATTATTGTCAATGTGTTTCTTTGATTTAGTTATTAATTGGTTTATATAATTGGCTGCTCCCATGTTAGGGGCATAGATATTTAAAATTGTTAGATCTTCTTGTTTTACAGACCCTTTAAATATGATATAGTGTCCTTTTCATCTCTTATTAGTCTTTGTCTTTAAATTTAATTTGTCTGGTGTAGGATTGCCACCCTAGCTTTCTTTTGATGTCCATTAGCTTGGCAACATTTTTCCCATGCCCTCACTTTAAATCTGGAAGTGTCTTTCAATCTAAAATGAGTTTCTTGGAGACAGCATATCAATGATTCTTGTTTTTTTTTATCCATTTTGATAACCTGTGTCTTTTGATTGGGGCATTTAGCCTATTTACACTCAGGGTAACTATTGAAAGATATGAATTTAGTGCCATTGTATTGCCTACAAGGTGACTGTTACTGTAAATTGTCTCTGTTCCTTTCGAGTCTGTTACTTTTAGGCTCTCTCTTTGCTTAGAGAAACCTTTTCAATATTTCCTATAGGGCTGATTTGGTGTTTGCAAATTTCTTTTAGTGTATGTTTGTTCTGGAAGATTTTTTTTTCTTTTAACATTTTATTTATTTATTTGACAGAGAGAAACACAGATTGAGAGGGAACACAAGCAGAGGGAGCAAGAGAGGGAGAAATAGACTTCCTGCTGAGCAGGAAGTCTGATGTGGGGCTTGATTCCAGGACTCCAGGATTATGACCTGAGCCCAGACGCTCCTGTTCTGGAAGATTTTTATTTCTCCTTCTATTTTAAATGATAGCCTAGCTGGATATAGTGTTCTTGGCTGCATATTTTTCTCTTTTAGTGCTCTGATTATATCATGCCAGCCCTTTCTGTTCTACTGTGTGTCTGTGGATAGGTCTGCTGCAAATCTAATATTTCTGCCATTGTAGATTACAGACCTCTTCTCCCAAGCTGCTTTCAGGATTTTCTCTTTGTCACTGTGGCTTGTAAGTTTTATTGTTAGATGACTGGGTGTGGACCTATTTTTATTGAGTTTGAGGGGAGTTCTCTGTGTCTCCTGGATTTTGATGCTTGTTCCCTTCACCAAATTAGGGAAATTCTCTGCTATAATTTGCTCCAATATAACTTTCACCCCCCTCTCTCTTTTTTCTTCTTTTAGGATCCCAATTATTCTAGTATTGTTTCATCATATGGTATCACTTCTCTCTTAAATTCTCCCCTCGTGGTCCAGCAGTTGTTTGTCTCTCTTTCTCTCAGCTTCATTATTTTCCAGCATTTGGTCTTCTGTATCACCAATTCTCTCTTCTGCCTCTTGTATCCTAGCAGATAGTAGTCTCAATTTTTTTGCACTTTATTAATAGCTGTTTTGGTTTCAACTTGGTTAGATTTTAGTTCTTTTATTTCTCCTGAAAGGAATTTTATTTCTCCAGAAAGGGGTTCTCTAATATATTCCATGCTTTTCTTTAGCCCAGCTAGCACCTTGATAATCATCATTCTGAACTCTAGTTCTGATGTATTACTAATGTCCCTATTGATTTGGTCCCTAGCCATCAGTATTGCCTCTTGTTCTTCTTTTTGAGGTGAGTTTTTCTGCCTTGTCATTTTATCCAGATAAGAATAGATAGATGACAGAACAAAATGCTAAAAGGGTAGTGATGACTCCAGAAAAATATACACTAACCAAATCAGAAGAGACCTGAAACCAGGGGGAGAAAAAAGGAAAAACAAACAAACAAAACCTATATCTCTATCTCTATCTGTCTCTCCCTGTATATATGATTAGACTGGTGAATAGAACAGAGCCACACACTTGATTTTGGTCTGTTAGAAGAAACTGCCTCTCAACATTTTAAAGAAAGAAAAACTTAGATATATACAAAAATAAGGGTGTACACGATGAAGGGATGGAATATGACTCTAAAGATGAAAATTTAAAAAGATTCTAAAAAAGGAATTGATAATATAAGAAGTTAGCCGAAAAAAGAAAAAAAAAGAGGAAAGAACATGATGAGGCTGGAGACTAGAATAAAACCATGCACTAGATTTAGGGTATATTTTTATCTATTAGAAGAAACTGTATCCCAAAGTTTTAAAGAAAGAAAAACCTATATGTATACAAAAACACCCTTAAATACAAGGGATAGAAAATGGCTATTACAATGAAAATTAAAAAAGATTTTTTTAAAAAGGTATTCATAAAATAGTTAAAAATGTTAAAATAGGAAAGAGAAAATATTAAAAAATAGAATAAGAAAAAATAAAATTAAAAAAATTAATTTTGAAAGACTAAAGAATCATGGGAAAAGTCCATTAATTTTACGTGGTGCATTCCACTAGCTCTGAAGTTCCACAGTTCTCATTGATCAGTGTACTTGGTCTTAGCTGGGTGTTCTTGCTGATCTTCTGGAGGAGGGGCCTGTTGTATTGATTCTCAAATGTTTTTTCCTGAGATGGAACTGCCTGGCCCTTGCCAGGGGCCAGGCTAAGCAATTTGCTTAGATTTGTTCTTGGTAGCTTTTGTTCCCTGAACCTTTCCACACAGCTTTGCAGGACGGGAATGAAAATGACAGCCTCCCAATCTCTGGCTAAGAGGAGTGGAGAGCTGGTGGCATGGAAGGGGGGAGGGCCCACTACTCAGTGCACTCTCAGAGAAAAGCAATTAGTCATGCTTGTCTCCCTGGTCTCCAGCTACATTCTGTGCTCAATCAGCCTATGACTGAGTGTTTCTATCTCTGGCACTCGGCCCTGTTTATAGTCTCCAAACCCAGCCGATTCCTGTAGCATGCTCCCACACCACTCCTCCTGGTGGAGGAAGGACCTTAAACCATGATCCGAGGCACAGTTGGGCCACTACTCTTCCAGCAAGGTAACCCTGGTTTAAGGTAACCCTGAGCTCAGAGCCTACTCCTCAGCTCCATCCCTGTAGCTGAGAGCTCTGCTATGCTCAGGTACCCCGAGTCCTTCTGTAACTCCTCGGGTCCTGAGACGACACTATCCCAGCAAGGGTTGCACCCCCACTTAGCCTAAAAGTTCCAATTTTGTACTCCACTACTCTACTTCTGGCCGGGAGCTGGCCTCTGCCCCACAGTCTGTCTTCCCAAATGTCACCTCTGATTCACTTCTCCATGCATCCTACCTTCCAGAAAGTTGTCACTTTGCTTTCGTAGAATTGCTGTTCTTCTTCTCTTCCATCTCCTGTTGAGTCTGTAGGTGTTCTGACTAGTTTGATAAGTAGCTAGTTGAACTCCTGGGGCCTGATGATATCTTGGTCTCCTACTTCTCCACCGTCTTGCTCCTCCCCGCAAAGTTAATAATTCTTGACACTCAGTTGGCCACTTACTGAAGTTCTTTTTTCATGACATTCATATGTGTCCTGAATGTAAATTAGTTTTCTTATTTTTAGTTATTAATAGGTATTTATTTGATACCTGATATTTAGCATTTTATATATCATAATTTCAGCCTATGATAGTATTTATCAGTAAACTAAAATTACACTGGCTTTTAACAAAAGTATTATGTAAAAAATCAGTACAACAATAACCATAACTTCAAAGCAGTTAATCTGAAGGAGATGGCAAATTCTCTTTCTTAGATAATCCTTTAAGAACTCCAGGTGAGATTACTTGTAGGTGTGATGAGTTAATTAATAAAAGTTAACTGTTAAGTGTGTCCTGTGTTCAGTCTTCTCTTGGGACATAAGAGGGGTAAGATAAGCATGGGGTGGATATTGAAAACTCAGAAAACTGTCTGTGTCCTCGAGGTATTTATGATAGAATTGGATAGAATAGTTAATGAATGATATAAGAGAGAGTGAAATTAAGTGATAAATTGTGAGGCACAGAGATTATATATCATAAAGCGAATATAACTTCAGCTTCAGAGACGTTTATTGGAATGGGTCTTTTGCAAGGTCCTAGTGTTATAGTTTGCTAGGGTTACCATAACAATGTACCACAGACTGGTAACCTAAATGACAGAGATTTCTTTTATCACAATTTAGAAGATAGAAATATGAGATCAAAGTGTCAACAGGTTTGGTTTCTTCTGAGGCCTCTCTCCTTTGCTTGTAGATAGCCGTCTTCTCCCAGTGTTTTCATATTATACGTGTCTTTGTCCTAATCTCTTCTTTTTATAAAGATACCAATCATATATATCAACCATATAACCTCATTTTTATTTAATAACTTTTTAAAGACCTTATCTCCAAATACAGTCACGTTCTCAGTCACTGGGGGGTTAGGACTTCAACATAGGAACTTAGGAGAGACATAATTCAGTCCATTGTACTCTGCCCTCTAGCCCCTTCCCAAATTCATGACCTTACCACATACGAATTACATTCATTCTATCCCAACAGCCACAAAAGCCTTAACCTGTTCCAACATCCACTCTAATTCCAAAGCCTTATTTAAATCTCATCTAAATCAGATATGGGTGAGACTCCAGGTTTCATGAATTCTGAGGCTAAGTCCTCTCCAACTGTTAACCTGTGAAACCAGTTATCTTCTTCCAGAATACATCAGTGGCACAATCATTCCTATCAAAAGGAAGAAACTGAAAACAAGAAAAGGATTATGGGTTACCATCAAGCCCGAAACCTAGCAAGTAAATTCCATTAGGTTTTAAGGTTTGAGAATGATCTTCTTTGGCTTTGATGCTCTACCTCCTGGTCCAGCAATGTGGCAGTCACCCTCCTTGGCTCTGGGAGGTGACTCTGCCCCATCAGCCCTGGGTATTTGCCTGATGCCTCTGGAAAGGAAGAGGAGAATGCTCTGTCCCCAGGCTTGTATCCTTTGCACCCATGGTAGCAATAGCAGCCTCACTGACATCTGAACTGCTTTCAGGGTAATTATTCCCTTTACTTGAAAGATAAAGCTCATTCACAGGCAGATAGCTCTATTGGACCATTTTGGAGAATCCCAGAGTCTGATAACCTTCTTTCATTTCATCCCATTTCAATCCCCTTCAGGCCAAGCTGACAGCATTTCTACTGGTATAACTATCTCTATTTCCAGTTTCTTCTGAAATGGTTGTTTGATTTACTCCTTAAGTAATATAATATAATCTCTTTAGCAAATAGTTGTTCTTCCATACCCTTGATGTTTTCTACATAACATGCTTTCATATTTTTTTTCAATGTGGATAGGCTGAGAATTTTCCAAATCTTCAGTTTTGGGTTCCTTTTTGTGTAATAATCCTTTATTCAAATTTTCTCTCTTTTCTCACAATTTACTGTAAACATCAAGAAGAAGCTAAGTCAGGCCTTAAAAAATTTACATGCAAGTTTCCTCATCTAAATATCCAAATTCATCACTTACAAATTATACTTTCCATAAAGCACTAGAACATAATTTGTCCAAGTTCTTTACCACTCTATAAGGATCACCTTTCCCTGAGTTTCCAATAGCATGTTCCTCATGTCTACCTGAGATTCAATAGAAACATCTTTAACACTCACCATTCACATTTCTGCCAAACTTTTGTTCATGATGCTATATGTATATTTCTAAGGTTATAGAAGTGTTCTGTATAGCTCTCCTCTTTTCCTTCTGAATCCTCACTAGAATTAACCTTAATGTCCATATTTCTACCAATTGTCTCTTCAGTGCAATCTAGGCTTTTTCTAGCATGCACCTCAAAACTCTTCATGACTCTACCCATTACTCAGTTCCAAAGCCATTTCCACATTTCACCTTTTTTCCCCACACTACTTTGCCTTGTATACATTGGGACTGGAGTAGCTGCAGCACATTAAGGATCTCACTAAGAGGAAGTTGAGTTGGAATTATTTAGTTTGACTTTAGGAAGATTTATCTATATGGTTCACAGTTATTTTTATTTAAAGTTATTACTAGCTGCCCCAGGATAAGAGTGGTTTGCAAGAATACTCCTATCACCTCCTATGCCTACAACATAAAGATGCAAAGTTAGAGGTGTGTTGTGATATGAACATGACCTATACCTCCTGGCACTGGAAATATGAAGGAAATAAAGGATAAGCAAGATTTGAATGTATGAATCCAGAAGCCTGTTTATGCAAAAGTCTTCCAAACATTAAATATATAAAATTACCAGCAGAAGATTTAGTTCTCACCAGAGTCTAGTCAAATGTTCTTTCCTATCAGGAATGTTCTTGATAATTTGATTATAAAAGGATCATGTGTTCCTTTTCATTTTTGATGGAAGTTATTTGAAATATAATTTATCATAATTTCTGTTTGTAGGGCACTTAATCTATAACACTATTATAAACAGTGACTACATCTGTGTGAAGTCACATGCTTTATGCATATTTATCAATAATATTAGAAAAGCTACCGAGTTGGATCAACAGTGTAAAAAGACTAAATTTCTATTCCATCTCTATATAATAAGATTTATAAAAATAGTACTCTTATGAAGGTATGATCAAGACTAGGCATTCAAAAAATGAATGAGTGTGTCAGGCAGATAAGTAATAAAATGCATTATTTTTTATTGTTTTTTGCAATGTTTGTGGAAAATGTCAGTCACTTTAAAGGTGTAATTTGGGACGCCTGGGTGGCTCAGTTGGTTAAGTGACTGCTTTCGGCTCAGGTCATGATCCTGGAGACCCGGGATCGAGTCCCACATCAGGCTCCCTGCTCGGCGGGAAGCCTGCTTCTCCCTCTCTCACTCCCCCTGCTTGTGTTCCCTCTCTGGCTGTGTTTCTCTCTGTCAAATAAATAAAATCTTTAAAAAAAAAAATAAAGGTGTAATTTGTTGTGATTTATTTTCTAATTCTAAACAAATGTATACTTTTAAACTTAACTGTATATTAATTTCCTTAAAGATAGTTACCCAAATTGTATATAAGCTCAATTCCCACAACATTTGGATTTGCCTCTCAGTGGAGGTTATTCATGTTGCAGGAAATCATAGGAAGGAGAGAGCAATAGAAATTAAAATAATCAGGGAAAATCAGTTGTCATCTTTCTGGAAAGAAATCAGTTTTATTCCTCAAACCCTTGGGTCATCTATATAGAGCAACTTTGTTTGTGTTTTGCTTTTTTCCCTCCAACAATATGGAATTTCTTGTAAAGTGGCATGAAGTCAGTAAGATATTCAGAGTTGTTAAGTATTATTGTGCCCTTCTGAGACCAATGATATTGTGGCAAAGTATTTTGGCTGCACTGTGGCAGGTGTTTTTTCACTTATTTGCCAACACAGAACCCTAAATTCATTCCCAGCCCCAGGGAATGAATCATGGTTGTTTTAAGTTACCCTTTGCTTTGCTAGTGATTGGTTGAAGTGTAGGCATGTAATCTAATTCTTGTAAGTGAAAGAAGTCTGATGCGGGTTTCCTGGGAAAGGTTATTATCCCCCTTAAAAAAGGTGAGAAATGAGTAAGAAAAAATTCCTTTTTGCCTTTTGCCATTTTTCAGATATTGGTGCAAGGATGTGGCATTTGGAGCTGTGGCAACAATCTTTTGATTAAAACAGAATGGCCAAGTGAATTGAAGTGATATCAATCTAGCAGTAGTACTGATATCACCGAAGTCCAAAATCAGCTCTGAGACAGCTTGATTTCAGACTTCTAGTTATGAAACATAATTAAATATTGTTATTTATATCACTGCTTGTCCAATTTTTTTGTTCCCAACTAATTGATACCTGATAAAATGTGGAATGAAGAAAGGAGAAAGCTTTGATACGAGCTCTCAAATTAGCAAATGCTTTCCTTCAAAACACAACTTTAGTGATATGCCTTATAGTCTGAAATACTCATTTCAATACTTGAAATGTTTTATTAATTTCCATGTGGAATACCCAACTAAAATGGAACTTTATTAAATGAAAAGTTTTAAAAAATATTTTATTTATTCGACAGAGAGAAAGTGAGAGAGAGAGCTCAAGTAAGCAGAGTGGCAGGCAGAGGGAGAGGGAGAGAGAGAAGCAAACTACTCACTGAGCAGGAAGCTTGAGACATTTTGTTTGGATATTAGAGGGAACTTGCTAACATCTGAACTATACTTAAGTACATGTCAAAAATACAATCTTAAATACTGGCCATCTATATAAGAATCACTTAAAGGTACTTGTTAAAAATACAAATCATGTGGCTCCTTCTAACTTATCAAAACAAATCCCTGGGCCTGGGGTTTGAGACTGAATTTCTTTTAAATATGAATTCTAAACAAGCTCTTTGATAGATTCTCCTGTATATAGAAATTTGAGAATCACTGAACTATGTATGCCATGTTTCCCTCCAGCAAGCATAAAATACAAATTTTTAAATTCTTGGTAAGTGTCAGCATTATTATCAACTTCATTAAATTCAATGTAACATTATAAAATGTGCTCATGATTTGTGTCAGGCATTGTGCTTGGCACCAACGATATTCCACAGAGAAAATGTAATGAGACTGCTTCAATATTATAATTATTATAGTGTATACAAACATATATAATATACCACACAGGCACATGTATCAGGCACAAAATTGTCATTTCAAAGCTAATTTAATTGATTCACTTAATGACTCCACAGAATTACATTATGGGAGGCTAGATGTTAGTTCCCATTTGGTCTTAACAATGATTTAGTAATGAGAATAAATTTTTTTTAAATATTTTATTTATTTGACAGAGAGAAACACAGCCAGAGAGGGAACACAAGCAGGGGGAGTGAGAGAGGGAGAAGCAGGCTTCCCGTTGAGCAGAGAGCCCAATGTGGGACTCGAGCCCGGGTCTCCGGGATCATGACCTGAGCCGAAGGCAGTTGCTTAACCAACTGAGCCACCCAGGTGCCCCGAGAATAAAATTTTTATTTTATTTTATGTTTAATTAATTTATTTCATTTTTTAAGATTTTATTTTTAAGTAATCTCCATACCTAACATGGGGCCCAAATTCACAATCCCAAGATCAAGAGTTGCGTGCTCTGCTAACTGAGCCAGTCCATGGCCCAGAGAATACCATTTTTAAATGTTGTGCTTTTACTTAAAGATTTATGTTATAGAAATCTGCCCATTTGCATCCAATATTTCCTTTATCTGCATGCTGGTTGTTTGCTGTTGTATAACAGATTACAATAAAACTTAGAGCTTATAAACAATAAACATTTATTATCTTGTCTTTTCTGTTAGTCAGGGATCTAGGAACAGTTTAGTTAGGTGGATTTGGCCCAGGGTCAGCTAGGGTTGTAGGATTTGAAGACTTGACAGGAAACTCAATGAAGAGCAGGGATGAATATATATGTGAGACTGCTGGGATTGGGCAGTATTGTTGAAGATGGAATTTGAGATTATCTCAATGGAATTTAAATTTCAGGGTTTTTTTCTAACAACACTTTTCTGGATCACAACTTTCTGTCATGACTTTATATTTTACTTTTGAGTCTGTATAAGAAATGGCCACATGGAAAATATTTCTATATCTTCTATCAAACCAAAGTGGGATTCAATGCCTCTATGTCTATGCTATGTTTCTCAAACATTTATGTACAGATTTATGTAATAATTTAATGCCAGTAACATTTGTCTCTGCAAACAAATATTTTAGTGCCTTTTACAGAAAATAACAACTACATAACTCCATGATGCTCACTTTACTTGAAACCAGGAAGATTAGCACCAAATTCAGAGCTCAATTGTAACTAGATCAACCAAATCTCCCCCCCAAAATTCAATTTTTACTAATAAATGGCATTTGATTATCACATATGCTGTAATATTTAAATCAATTCAATCATTTTAATGAATGGTAGAACTGATTAACAATACAAACCAAATTAAAATAAGGTAAAATAAATTATACCCCTTGGAATAATTTTCAAATTTTGAGCAAAAATAATATGAAGAATGGAGAGAAAATAATTTTAATATGTAAGAACTAGAATTGAAAATATAATTTTTCAGTTTTTTTGTATTTAAAAATTCACAATTCAGAATTTAAAGATCTCCATTTATTTTAGAATAATGCCAGAACAATTGGAAATGTTATGGCTCTAGTAATTTTATCTTTTTACTTGTAAGACAAAGTTTTCTAAAGAATGGCTAAGCATGTTTGTTGGTATGGAATTGTAAATAATGAGTTTGGTTTAAATAGAAATTACAACTCTTTGGTACCTCCTTTGAAATCTGTACAGTCCCCACTGGTATTCCCTTCAAGGCTCATGCTGTGTAGCTATTTAATCAGGAAAAGCACTTTAAAACTATTTCCTCTGAGCCTTACAGAACAGTACCCTTGTACTAGTATCTTTGTATGAGTTCTAATTTTCCATTTCACAGCAACCAGTTTTTTGTCATGTGGGGAACAAATTCAGGGTCATTATTTTTAAATTTGAGACAATTATCTGTACTGTTAAGTAAAAAGTAAAGTGTGTGGGTACTTTAGAATGGCTCTCAATATTGACTAAATTGACAGAACAATTACTCAGCTTTCTTTTTTTTTAAAGACTTTATTTATTTATTTGACAGAGAGAAACACAGCTAGACAGGGAACACAATCAGGGGGAGTGAGAGAGGGAGAAGCAGGCTTCCTGCCAAACAGGGAACCCAATGCTTGGCTCGATCCTGGGTCTCCAGGATCATGACCTGAGCTGAAGGTAGTTGCTTAACCGAGTGAGCCACCCAGGCGCCCCCAATTACTCAACTTTCTATTTCATTTGCCTTTGTACACATCGCTACAAATCAACTGACTCAGTTATTTTACTCCAAGGAATTCATTTCCTATGAAAAACTAACTTCTAACATGATGCAATTTAATAATAGAGTGGAAATCTTCCAAGTGGGCAAACTTTGGAAGTAAGAATAACATTAAATTTGGTACTCCAATATTTGAGAGCGATTGTGGTTAGGTTCATTTTAACAATTACAATGGCTCAGGAAGATTTATTCATTCAACAAACTTTCATTGAGACTTCCTATGTGTTTTTCACAGTGTTAAATCCAGGGATACAATATAAAATGTCAAGTCTCAGCCTTCAACAAGTTCATGATCCAGGGGGGATATCAGACAAGAAAAGAGATAATTATGCACAGTATTGTGATAAGTGCAGTCAGTGGTAGGGTTGTGTAAAATAGTGTTTCAAGAAAATTAATGTGATAACATTATGTAAAGTGCACTTGAATTAAGGATATCAAATTAGTAGTATAAAGTAAGTACTATTACTATTCCTGTTCTCTATATCGGGAAACTTCAGAGGCTCAGAATGATTCAGTAATAGTCTAGGATCACTCAACTTATTCATTAATGTGTTCATTCATTGATACAGTCATTCATCAGAAACTTTTCTATGAGCCATGAATAGAGCAGTTATCAAGACAGACTAGACCTTGCCTCAAGTATCTTATAAGAGATCCAAAATTGCTGTAGTAATTCAGAGAAAGAGATAATGGTACTGTATTTAGAATTTTAGTGGGGGCAGTGGACATAAATACTAAATTATAAATTAAGAGTAGAGCTGAGAGTCAAGCTGGGTTTATCCCACTTCTCTTTAAAAGGTAGTTCTCCCACATTCTGGCAGCAAGTTTACAGAGGATAAGACGGTCTTTGTTGAGGCTTATACGACTGCAGGATTTGCTGAGTTATATTGTCTGAGTGTTCACTTTAAAGTACTTAGGACTGTATAAGCAGTGGGATGAGTAAGAGAAAAAAAGTAATTTTAAATTCCTAGGGGTGACTAATTACCATATGAAGTATCTTTATCTATAGCAACACTTGAAGGCTAGCTAATTAACAGGTGAAGTATCTTAAATGAAACCATCACCTTAGGATTGTCTGATCTATACAAGAAATATTAAAAATAATTTTAATTAGAAAACATATCAGTACTGGGGCGCCTGGGTGGCTCAGTTGGTTAAGCGAGTGCCTTCAGCTCAGGTCATGATCCCGGAGACCCGGGATCGAGTCCACATAGGGCTCCCTGCTTGGCGGGAAACCCGCTTCTCCCTCTCTCACTCCCCCTGCTTGTGTTCCCTCTCTGGTTGTGTTTCTCTCTGTCAAATAAATAAAATCTTTAAAAAAAAAGGAAACATATCAGTACTATTAAAAGATCTTTAATTGGTTAGCAATAGTGTAAGAAGACTAACCTCCTTTATATGAATGAGATGATGAAAATTGGGCAAGCCCAAAAGTATGTTCTGGGCAGTGCTTCACATCTGTAACTTATTGACCCTGCATCTCCTCTTCCTTGAAAAATTTTACCACTTGCTATGACTACAAGGCTTCGATATTCTGCCATTTAGGGTGGAAGAATGTAACTGCATTTGTTTCATAGTGAGCCTTTCATGCAAGGTGGATCTGAGACAGAGAAAAGAACTTTTTAAAAAATTGATAAATGGGTTACCAAGAAATATTAGTACCTTAGGTGGGATTTGTCTGAGAATTACTTTCTCCTGGTAGCAAGATTCGGAGTCGAGGATAGGTAGTATACATTTCTTTTCTTTTCCTTATTAATTCTTTATTTAAATTCAATCTAGTTAACATATACTCCACTATTAATTACCAGGGTAGAATTTAGTGATTCATCAGTTGCATATAATACCCAGTGCTCATTACATCAAGTGCCCTTCTTAATGCCCATCACCCAGTTACTTCTCCCCCAACCTACTTCCCCTTTAACCCTCAGTTTGTTTCCTAGAGTTCAGAGTCTCTTACTGGTTTGCTTGCCTCTCTATTATCATCTTATTTTATTTTTTTCCCTTCCCTTATGTTCATCTGTTTTGTTTCTTAAATCCCACATATGAGTGAAATCATATGGTATTTGTCTTTGTCTTTCTCTGACTGACTTATTTGACTTAGCATAATACCCTCTAGTTCCATCCATGTCATTGCAATGGCAAAATTTCATTCTTTTTGATGGCTGAGTAGTATTCCTTTGTGTATATATACCACCTCTTCTTTATACATCCATTTGTTAATGGATATCTGGGCTCTTCCATAGTTTGGCTGCTGTAGATATTGTTACTTATAAACATTGGGGTGCATGTGCCCCTTCAAATCACTATCTTGGATCCTCGGGACAAATACCTAATAGTGCAATTGCTAGGTTGTAAGGTATCTCTATTTTTAACCATTTTAGGAACCTCCATACTGTTTTCCAGAGTGGCTGCACCAGCTTGGATTCCCACCAACAGTTTAAGAGGGGTCCCCCTTCACATCCTCGACAACATTTGTTGTTTCCTAAGTTGTTAATTTTAGTCATTTTGACCATGTCAGGTAGTATCTCATTGCAGTTTTGATTTGGATTTCCCTGACGCTGAGTGATGTTGAACATTTTTTCATGTGTCTGTTGGCCATTTGTATGTCTTCTTTGGAGAAATGTCTGTTCATGTCTTCTGCCCATTTCTTGACTGTTTTTTTTTTTTTGTTTTTTGGATGTTGAATTTGATCTTCTTCCATTTGGTCTAATCATTAGAGGCTGGTGATATGTACCAGAAGAACTTGACATTCACAGAATTGACAAAATAGCTTAGGTCTATTTTGTCAATGGGGAATTCATGCCAAAGGGTAACTGGAATCAACATTTCCCCAAATATCAAGCTATCCATGATCAAAATATCAGCAGGAAGAAAGGAATTGATGTTGTTGAGGGAAGCTCAGTTAGCTTGTTAATTTCTATAGTTTCTATCCTCTGGGGTATGTTAAGACAGAGCAACAATGCATTGCCTTTACTCCTGAATGCTTCACAAATATAGTGAAGGTTCATCATTTTAATTCAACTAATACTTATTCTATTTCCTACTTAGGGTATTTGGTTATTAACCTAAATATTATTCAACACTGATTGAATACTAAAATTGAATGGTATGGACCTCTAATTTCTAATTGGTTGTAGATTTGAATTAGGAGATTTCATAGCATTGCAAATTTTGTTTTCAATTTTACCAGTGGTTTCCAGATCTCTCTCTCCCATCATTAGTCTTTTAAGTTAAACTTTTCTTTCTATTGCAGTTCTGGAAGTTGTGTAATCCTAAACCTCAATCTAATAATTAACTTTTACATTGTTTAAACTAAATATTTGTTCTTTTTGTAATTCTTATTTTCATAAACATTTCATTCATGACAATTAGAA
This sequence comes from Spilogale gracilis, assembly GCA_004023965.1. Lineage (NCBI taxonomy): Eukaryota > Metazoa > Chordata > Mammalia > Carnivora > Mephitidae > Spilogale > Spilogale gracilis. The sequence continues at coordinate 7,654 of PITA01019254.1, read as the reverse complement.
TTGCCCTAACACAAAAGAAGTCCTCTCTTATTCCCTGGCTTGGACACGCAGTAATATACCATTTCTCCTAATGCTCCGAAGCATTCCTTAGCTTATATTTCTCTTCTTACTTTCTGTGAATGTTCTCTTTGTCTGTCTTCTGGTCTCATGCTATGTAACTCTGTGCAACTACTTCTTCTTTAGGCCAATCTCATCATTTTTTGTAAAGTTTCATCAAAAAGATTCATAGAGTAAATAGATAGCACATAATGATTAGTTGAATGCTGAAAGTTATAGGAAAGGAAAAATAATTTCCTTTCTACACTTCTTAGCTCTTAGCTGAGCCACCCATGTAATAAAATATTAAGGAGAAGAACAAACAGAACGTTTTAAAAAATATTTTATTTATTTATTTGACAGAGAGAGAGAGATCACAAGTAGGCAGAGAAGCAGGCAGAGAGAGAGGAGGAAGCAGGGTCCCTGCTGAGCAGAGAGCCCGATGTGGGCCTCAATCCCAGGAACCTGAGATCATGACCTGAGCCGAAGGCAGAGGTTTTTTTTTTGTTGTTGTTTGTTTTGTTTTTAATTAAAGACCTCTAAGGAATTTTTTAAAAGATTTTATTTATTTATTTAACAGAGAGAGAGATCACAAATAGGCAGAGAAGCAGGCAGAGAGAGAGGAGGAAGCAGGCTTCCTGCTGAGCAGAGAGGCTTAACCCACTGAGCCACCCAGGTGTCCAAACCAGAACTTTAATAACATGTATACCTCATGTATAAGTGGAAGATACACAGGAAAACTGAGCAAGTCCCTGAAACAGCCCAAGCTGCCACCTTAAATATCATCTCCAGCTAAAGACAAAAGAAAATGTTGGGAGGTGGGGAATCTAGTTATAGAGGTTTACCAAGAAAAACATAGTAAACAAGGGTATAATTGTTATACAGACTGAGGCCATTCTTTTCTTCATTCATAAGTTTCTAGAGCTTAAATCATTATTCTCTTCTTGTTATAGAGAAGGAGATACCTTTGAAAATGGAGATTTTCAGGGTGCCTGGGTGGCTCAGTTGGTTAAGTGACTGCCTTTGTCTTAGATCATGATCCTGGAGACCCAGGATCGAGCCCCGCATGGGGCATCCTGTTCAGCGGGAAGCCTGCTTCTCCCTCTCTCAGTCCCTCTGCTTGTGTTCCCTCTCTAACTGTGTTTCTATCTGTCAAATAAATAAAGAAAATCTTTAAAAAAATTAAAGAAAGAAAATGGAGATTTTCCTTATTCAGTTGGCCCTTGAGAAGCAGGTTTGAACTGTGTAGGCCCATTTATATGTGGATTGTTTAAAGTATAGTACTATAAATGTATTTTGCTTTCCTAATGACTTTCTTAACATTTGAAGAAGAGTTAACACATATTCTTTTTAAAATATTCCAAAAAATAGAAAAAGAAAGAAAACTTCCAAATGTGTTCTATGAGGCCAACATTACCTTGATACCAAACCCAGACATATATGACAAAAAAAGAAAGTTATAGGCAGTATACATAATGAATATAGATGCAAAAATTCTCAACAAAATAAATCAAGTGGGATTTATTTCAGGGATGCAAGAAGGTTCAATACCCTCAAATCAATCAATGTGATACATCAGATTACCCATATGAAGGATAAAAATCATATGATCATTTAATTAGATATAGAAAAAAATTAACAAAATTTGACATCCATTTATGGTAAAAATTCCCTACAAAGTGTATTTAGAAGGAACATGCTTCAAAATAATGAAGGTTTTATATGAAAAAAACACAGCTAACACTATATTCAATGGTGAAAAACTTTAAGCTTTTCCTTTAAGAGCAAGAACAACAAAGATATTCACTTTCATCACTTTTGTTCAATATAATACTGGAAGTCTTAGCTGCAGCCATAAGACAAAAAAATAGTAAAACAAGTAAAAAACAAAAAGCATTGGAATTGATAAGGAAGAAGTAAAACTGTCACTATTTACATATAACATAGATGACATGATATTATTTTCAGAAAACCTAAAGGACTCCACCAAAAAACTATTAGAACTAATAAATAAATTCAGTAAAGTTGTAGGATACAAATATTCAGAAATTGGTTGCAATTATATATGCTAATAATGAAGTAACAGAAAGAGAAATTAAGAAAAGAACAATCCCATTTACCATTGTATGAATAATCACAAAATACCTGGGAATAAATTTAACTAAAGAAGTGAAAGACTCGTACTTGGGCACCTGGGTGGCTCAGTTGGTTAAGAATCCACCTTTGGGTGCGACCGGGTGGCTCAGTTGGTTAAGCGACTGCCTTCGGCTCAGGTCATGATCCCAGAGACCCAGGATCGAGTCCCACATTGGGCTCCCTGCTTGGCGGGAGGCCTGCTTCTCCCTCTCCCACTCCAGCTCCTTGTGTTCCCTCTCTGGCTGTGTTTCTCTCTGTCAAATAAGTAACATCTTTAAAAAAAAAAAGAATCCACCTTTGGTTCAGGTTATGACCCCAGGGTCCTGGAACGGAGTCCTGTGTCGGGCTCCCTGCTCAGCGGGGAGTCTGCTTTTCCTTCTACCCCTCCCCTCTGCATGTGATCTCTCTCTCTCTTATGCTCTCTCTGAAATAAATACATAATATATAGATTTTTAAAAAGCCCTGTACTCTGAAAACTCTAAGGCACTCATTAAAGAAATGGAAAGCAACACAAAAAAATGGAAAGATATAAAATGTTCATGGATTAGAAGAATTAATATTACTAAAATGTCCATACTGCCTAAAGGACTCTACAGATTCAATGTAGTCCCTATTAAAACACCAATAGTATTTTTCACAGAACTAGAACAAAGAATCCTGAACTTTGTATGGAACCATAAAAGACCCTGAATTGACAAAGCAATCTTGAGAAAAAAGAACAAAACTGGAGGTATCACAATCCCAGATTCCCAGATAAAGTACAAAGCTATAGTAATCAAAACAGTACATAACTGGCACAAAAACATACACAGATCAACAGAACAGATAGAGAGCCCAGAAATAAACCCTCACTTATATGGTCAATTAATGTTCAACAAAGAAGACAAGAATATGCAATGGGAAAAAGATAGTCTCCTCAACAAATGTGTTGGGAACTGGACAACAACATTCAAAATAATGAAACTGGGCCACTTTCTTGTACCATACACAAAAATAAACTCAAAATGTATTAAGGACCTAAATATGAGACCTAGAAACATAAAAATCCAACAGGAGAACAGAGGCAGTAACTACTCTGATAGTGGCTGGACGAGCTTTTTTCTAGATTGGTCTCCCGAGACAATGGAAACTAGAGTAAAAACAAACTGTTGGCATTTCATCAAAATATAAAAGCTTCTGCTCAGGAAACAGTCAACAAAATTAAGAGGTAACCTATGGAATGGGAGAAGATATTTACAAATGACATATCCAATAAAGGATTAGTTTCCAAAACATATAAAGAAATTACCAATCTTAACACCCCCAAATCAAATAATCCAATTAAGAATGGGCAGAAGACATGAATAGATTTTTTCCAAAGAATACATTCAGATGGTCAACAGACATATGAAAAGATCACTGATTATCAGGGAAATGCAAATCAAAACCACAATGAGATACAATCTTGTACCAGTCAGAATGGCTAGAATCATAATGACATAAAATAAGTGTTAGTGAGGATGTGGAGAAAAAAGGAAACCTTATGCACTGTTAGTGGGAATTTTAATTGGTACAACCACTGTGGAAAATAGTATGGAGTATTATTTTTCTTTAAAAAATGAAAAATAGAGGTGTGCCTGGGTGGTTCAGTTGGTTAAGAGGCTACCTTTGGCTCAGGTCATGATCCCAGAGTCCTGGAACGAGCCCTGTGTCAGGCTCCCTGCTCAGCATGGAGCCTGCTTCTCCCTCTCTCTCTGCCTGCTGCTCTGCCTACTTGTGCTCTCTATCTCTCCATAAAATAAATAAATAAAATTAAAAAAATGAAAAATAGAAATGCCATATTTAGTAATCCACTACTCAAAATTTACTCAAACAAGATGAAAACACTAATTTGACAAAGATATATTACCCTTATGTTTATTGCAGTATTGTTTGTAATCCCCAAATATGGAAGCAATGCAATGTTCTTTGATAGATGAACAGAAAAAAAGTTGTGATACATATATATATATATAAACTTTGTTTATATATATTCCATATATAAAGGAATATTGCTCAGTTATAAGAAAAGAATGAGATTTGCCATTTGTGACAACATGGTTGGACTTAGAGGGTATTATGCTAAGTAAAATAAGTCAGATGTAAAAAGACAAATACCATATGATTTCACTTAGCATGAAGTCTAAAAAATAAAACAAATGGACAACTCCACCTCCTCAAAACAGACTCAAATACAAAAGAATAAAACAACTATGAGAGAATAAACTGATGGTTGCCAGAGGAGAGGTGGTGGGGAGATGAGTGAAATAGGTGAAAAGGAGAGGAAACTAGGAATAAGAGCTTGTATAGTAGGGAACCAGAGTAAATGTACCATTTTGTAGATGATGTTTGATAGTTATTGGAATAGAAATGAAAACAAATTTCCTGCAGACATACTGTTTAACAGGATCAAGAAGTAAGGATGTTAGTATTAACATTACTATTTTGGGAAATTCTTGCCCATGAAGATAAAGTTGCAAATAATTTTGTTTCAGGAACTTTCTGAGAAGTTACCTATCTAAACAGTAAGCTGGCTCAAGTAACTGCTCTTCTCAAGAGGAGAGGTTACTCATCAGGGTAAACATTCCTATCCTCAGATCACTCAGTGGGAAGATTGCTCAGTTTATCAAAAGATTACTCAACAAGACTAACCTTAAAGTCTCACTTTGTTGTATTCACCAATCCATACATTTAAAAATCTATATCTCAAATTTTGTCCAATTCCAATCAGATCTCTGTTTTGAAAGAGGTACCTTAAATCAAGCTCTCAGACTTTATAAGCATCTGCCTTTGACTTTCCCCTTCTATGATATTTACTAAAACTCTGTCACAGTATTATTTCCCCTTATCACAAGTAATATATTTTGCTTTGTTTGACCAGTGGATTTCTGTTGGTGGTCTTTTTTGGAGTCAGCAGTCATAGATGTGATTAAAATAATAAGAATAAATGAAAACTTTTATGACTACACATATTATGAAACTAGAAGGCAGCCAAGGAGAACATTCACAGATAGTGAAAGGAAGAAGAGCTAGAGAAGAGCATCCATAGGTATGAGAAATATAATTTTATCATATATCAGAGCCAAGCAATGAGAGTGGACTTCTTTCTTGGTGGGGTGATCATAAGTGTCATGTATGAGAGGTTTAGATAGTAAGGATTAAAAGGAGACTCCTAAAATTGTTTAAAAGAAGTCTAGGAAGCCTCAAATAGAACAGTTAGGCATGGAATAAATATATGGCTATTAGATGTGACCAATGGGTCTTTACTAAACCTAAACAAATTTGACTGAGAAAAGAAAGTGAAACTATGCTAGCATAGTTGAAAGGAGCTTTCAAATCAAATTTGATTTAGTGAAGCTTCCAGTGGAAAGGGGCAGATCCATGATATTAGAGAAATGATATAATGGTTTGAGTTATTTTGACCAGAGGTCAGCAAGGTCAGCAAATATATTCAGGGTCCTCCTGTTTCTGTCACAACTCTGTTGTCATTATAAAGCCAAAGAAGCAAACAATACATACCATTTGGGAGTGGATGGATGTGTTTCAAAAGAACTTTATTCACGGAATAGGTTGCAGGCTGAATTTGGCCCATGGGCTGCAGTTTGCAGAACCCTGATTTATTCTAAGGAAAGTTATGAAATAAAATAACTCTTTGGTAAGCCAAATTATATACAATATTTGTAGACATTAAATAAATACATTATAAAGAACAACTATTCAAAATATATATGAAGAGTAACTAATATTCAGTATCTGAAAGCAACTCTTTCTTTAAAAAAAATATTATAGGACTGAAGCTGGTATCTGATCTGCATGCATCTTGATCACCATACTCACTGATCCTACATTGAAATGAGTAGAATATGTGACAGATATTTTGCATAAAGTATATTCTTCCCAAATTAATAGACTTTGTCAACTTAGAAATTTAATCAGTAGGCACCTGGGTGGCTCAGTGGGTTAAAGCCTCTGCCTTCAGCTCAGGTCATGATCTCAGGGTCTTGGGATCGAGGCCCACATCAGGCTCTCTGCTTGGCAGGGAGCCTGCTTCCTCCTCTCTCTGCCTATTTGTGATCTCATTCTCTCTGTCAAATAAATAAATAAAATCTTTAAAAAAGATAAAGAAAAAAGAAATTTAATCAGTAAAATAATTTAATCAGTGCATGGTACTTTGCTATTCAAATTTCTTAAAAACTAAAATAGAAAAAAGTTAAGGCAATTACTATGAATTAACAAGATACTTAGATCAATCTATTAAATGTTTCTAAATTCACATTCAAAATTAAATAATATTAATCCCCAAAAGAAATTTGGATAGTGTTATTCTTAAAAGGAGATAAATAGGGGAAAAAGTTTTTTATATTGCAACATGACATTTAGTCTTCATACCAAGTCCTGTGAGATAAGTTATGTCATTATACCCATGCTACAGATAAGGAAAGTAAAGCACAAAAAATTATGAAACTTTCTCGTAGTAATAGAGCTCATAAATAGCAAAACAGAAACATGACCAAATCCTTTTTCTTTCAAGATCCCAATATTTTTTTAAAGATTTCATTTATTTATTTGAGAGAGAGAGAGAGAGAGAGAGAGAGAGAGAGAGAGAGAGAGAGCCTGAGCTGGTGAGCTGGGTGAGGGGCAGAAGGAAAAGGAGAAGCAGATTCCATGAGGAGGAGCCTGGTACAGGGCTCCACTCAGGGCTCCACACCAGCCCTGGCATCATGATCTGAGATGTTTAAGCAGACACTTAAGAGAGTGAGCCAGCCACTCAGGCACCCATCAAAATCCCAATCTTTTAAATACCCTAATATATCACTATCATCTCTAAATAAGACTAATTGGAGGTGGGGGTGGGGAGTGCAGAAATACAGCTAGTTAAATGTCCGTCATATGCCAGTTTTAGTACTGTACTGGATGTGGCAGATTTCCCATGGAGGGAGGTCATTTTTATCCAGGAAATTATCATATAATTATCATATAATTTGATAAAAATTAAAATATGATTTTATATATATATATATATATATATATATATATATATATATATATATCTCGCATGTACTGTGAGAACTTTCGGTAAATGTAGTTAGTACAAATGGACCACCAGACTCATCATTTCAACAAAATGGAAAAGGAGATATGAAGACATAGGGAGTACATCTTTGTGAACCATTGCACTAGACTGAATTCTTTGAGAGTAGAAACTAATATCTGGTTCACCTTTATGTATCCAATGCCAAATACAGAGCCAATCATAAAATAGAAAATACTGGGTGTCAAGGGGAACCAGTGTTTAAGCAGCCACTTATCATTATATAAACTTGGGTTAATAGTATCCCCCAAATCTAATTTTTATTATTTCTTTTTTTTTTTAATTTTTATTTATTTATTTATTTATTTGACAGAGAGAAACACAGCCAGAGAGGGAACACAAGCAGAGGGACTGAGAGAGGGAGAAGCAGGC
>PITA01019253.1:0-38033 GCA_004023965.1 Spilogale gracilis | reverse complement strand
AACAACAGAGACTTTGAACACAGAAACAAACTGAGGGACTTGGAGGGAGGGGGGTGGAGGGATGGGAGAGCCTGGTGGTGGGTACTGGGGACACCTAAAGCGGGGAGCACTGGGTGTGGGGAATGGGGAATGAATCTTGAAACACTGGAAAAAAAAATTTAGTAACAATAAAAAAAAAAAAATAAAATAAAATAAAATAAAATAAAATAAATAAATAAATAAATAAATATAAGCTAAAAAAAAAAAAAAACAAACCATACTGACAATAATGTCCTTGGATTGCATATAGTTCTCTATAGAATTTTTAACTTCTTGTGATAGAATTACGATAAACTTTTACTCTTGGAAATTTTTTATCTTCTACAGCCGAAAGGCAAAGGGCTGAACTTGGGATCACTGGATTCCCTGAGATGTAGCCTGTTAAAGCACCAGGGAAATAAAAGTTTAGCTGATTCTACTGTCCCCAGATTCTTACAGGCAGAAGAAACAATGAAGTTAAATGAAAAAACAGCATATTTCCAGGTACTTAGTAGCAGTGTTTTATTTACTTCAAACAGTTACATATTGACTTTATACCAAGAAATACGCATTTTGTTTTTCTTTTTTTAAAGGGAGAGAGATTTGAGAACACCAGTGATTTTACATATAAGGTATTAAGTGGCATTAAGCATAATTTTTTTTTCACTCATGTTTTAGGATTTTGAGGCAGAAGAAACTAATGAAGGCAAACACTTTCCAGACAACTTATTCTCGCTTTGGAACCAAAAAAATGATTCATTGTTCAGTAGTGTCAAGGAGGGAAGATTGGAATTTGCTTCTATGTTTGATACAATACATGCAAAGGATAATGTCGAGGAGACAGATAAAACCATTACAGAACTGCATTCTGTCCAGAAAAATCTCCTTGCAGCATGGGCTATAGGAATTTCAAAAAATGTAATGGAAAAAAATGTAATGTTAAATTACACAGTAGTTTGTATCACTCATTTTTTCTACATTCTTCAATTTATAAAATGTCCCTTCCCTAAACTAGATCTTTTTTTAAGCAAGAGCACAAGACAGAATGCATGGGTACTGTGTATCTTTCAACTTTTTCATCAGTGTTTATCATTCCAGTATTGGGATACGAGATACAAACAAGATGTGGGACATGTGGTAAAGCTAACCTCAAATACTGTAAAGCTTTTGCTGACCCAGCAACAACAGGGTCAGTTATTTTCAGAGAAGCTTTTGGCTTGTTTTCATTTACTTAAAATGGTAGCTGATAGCTTAAATGGCATATACATTCTTCAACCTGAAGTTATTTCAACATCAACTGATGGAAGTCGAACTGCAGATCAAGATAAGTTGGTGGTACCCATTTTTCAAATGTTTCAAGATAGTGATTCTCAGGAAAACTGGTCTTGGAACTCATCTTTCAAGATTCTTCCTCAAGAAGTAAATCTTGCTCAACAACCAGCATGCAGGTATAATTACTTTATATTAGGTACCATCAATATTATAGATGTTTTCCTTTTTGAAAAATTGAGATATAATTACCATACTGTAATATTCACAATTTTAAAGTATTAAAAAATGGTATAGAACTATTAGCAGTGATTCCAGAATGCTTTTTTTTTTTTTTTTTTTTTTAAAGATTTTATTATTTAACAGAGAGAAATACAGCCAGAGAGGGAACACAAGCAGGGGGAGTGAGAGAGGGAGAAGCAGGCTTCCTGCCGAGCAGGGAGCCCGATGTGGGACTTGATCCAGGGTCTCCGGGATCATGACCTGAGCCGAAGGCAGTTGCTTAACCAACTGAGCCACCCAGGCGCCCCCAGAATGCTTTTTTAAAGAAAGATTTTATTCATTTATCTGAGGAGGAGGGAGAAGAAGCAGAAGGGGAGGCAGAGGAAAGAGGAAGGAATCCCAAGCAGACTCCTCACTGCACCTGATGCAGGGCTTGATCCAACGACCTGAGCAGAAACCAAGAGTAGGATGCCAACTGACTAAACCACCCAGGGGCCCCTCCAGAATGTTTTTATAATCCCCCAAAGAAACCCTGTATCCATTACCAGTCAGCATTAATAGATTTTTATATGATTTTAAAATATTTTATGGTTTATGCCAAATTTCATTCAACACAGATATTTTATTAGCCTTGGGCAACCCCGATACATGCCCAAGTATTGAATGATTTTGGTTTAGGTGAGCACTATAGAAAAATAACTGTGAAGACTTAAAAAATGTATTATGTATTTTTTGATCAGTGGACTTTGTGGTATATTTTAATCTGCTCAGTTTGTATATATATTATTATATCAGTGAAGAATATAGGCAAAGATAGTAAGGCGAAGTAGGAGGCTGCATTCATTTTCATTCCTAGTCTGAAATTTGGTTTTGATGATCACTTGATTTTGTGTGCAGGTTGATTTTTCTCTGGAGAGTGTTGTACAAAAGAACTTTATGGTATCAAACACAATTAAGTCGAAGACTTCCTGAAGGTGACAGACAGTTAACTGAAAAGATGACACAGGAAGCATCTACCATCAAGGCTCTGTTATGTCATATCCAGGCTAACTTACAGACTGCTGGAACTTATGTGAACCAAGCCATGGAACTTAAATCTATCAGTGGTCAGTGGTTTATAAACATTTTCTAACTGTAAATAAACAATATGGCTAACCAGGCTTTGATTTTATTAATTGGTTGCAATTGTTTTTCAAAATAGCTTCGGGCTGAGCCATATCCACTAAGTTTTAAAATGAAGAGAATTTTTATAAAGTACTGTAATTAACCATGATTGACTGTTGGTTAAAAACTTTTGTAGGTGAAGAGTGTTTCCTGTTAGGATCGTATGAAAAATCTGTTCAACTGTGGCGGAAAGCTCTACAAGAAACTCAAGAGAAAGGTAGGCGAGTGTTAAAAAATAGTAGTTGCTATAATATTGGTAGGAATGTATTTTGGCATGCTGTAGAGCTTACAAATAATTCCAGATTCCTGAGTGCTCACAATTTCTTAATGCTCAAATAGAATTCACAATGGTAAGCACCTTGATTGTCAGAAATACTTATTTAGAATTATTTTTGGTCTTGGAATTTATAGCACCAAGAATTTTTTCTGTTATCTATAAATAAGTCTCCTGTCCTTTTTTGGATTAGTGATGGGAGCTGTGATTGATTATTAAAGGGGAAAGATGAAATTTAGATCCTAAATAAAATAATGTTTTGTTTGCCATTTATCTCCTTTTTACAGACTTAGAGAAACATGGAGCTAAGTCTCTCTGCCCTTAAGTAATTTGACTTTAAGAATTTCCTGTGAGTTAGACTGATTGTTGGGTTAAGTATGGGATTCATAGGGGCGCCTGCGTGGCTCAGTCAGTTAAGCGTCTGCCTTCGGCTCAGGTCATGGTCCTGGGGTCCTGGGATCAAGCCCCAGCCCCCTTGGGATTGAACTCGTGCTCTGCTGGGAGCCTGCTTCTTCCTTTCCCTCCACCTACTGCTCCTCCTGCTTGTCCTTTTTCTCTCTCTCTCTCTGTCAAATAAATAAAAATCTTTTAAAAATATAGGATTAATGGAATTTTTGATGAGACTAGAGGAATGTAGATTCTAGAAATTGGTGATAGCTTCATGGTATTGAGAGTATAGGTAGGATGACAGAAGTTCTCAGCTAGTGACCATGTAACTACTACATGGTCAGGTTTGGCCAGTTATTAGGTTTATTTTCTGACTGCTTTGCATATTTCATTCATTCCCTTATTTTAACCACTATTTATTGAGGTCCTGCTATGTCCTTAGTACTGTATTAGGCACTAGGAATAACTGAAATAAATAAATTTACTCACAAGTTGCCCACAATATGGAGGAGAGATTGCATTAAAAAAAGTAGCACATTTCTTGTTATGTTGTTTGGTAGATGCTGGGGAAGTACAGAAGAACCCTTCCCACAATCTGAGGCTGGAGTATAAGCATTAGCCTGGGGGAAATCCTGGCGGAGTTGATATTTAAAATTGAATATAAATTAGCCAGTTAAAATAGTGCTAATGGTTTAACAAAGGAGATAGCAATTATGAAAGCAAAAAAGTGTGCAAAATCATGGCAGTTTGGTAAACTGCAAGTTGTTTGCTAGGACTAGATTAGCAAATGATAAATTAGCATATGATAAATGTATGCAGTGTTGCAAGTAGGGTGGTAAGAGCTAAGGTGAGAGGTGTGTAGGGAATAGATGACAAGGAACATACTGTATGCAGTGCCAAGGGATGAAGATTTTATTCCGAAGAAATTGGGATCAGTTAGATACTTTATGTAGCAAAGAGAACTTTTCTCTTGATGAGTATAAGCCATTTGGAAAGATTAATTTGGTACAGTGTGGAGGGTCATTTGTAGGAATGTGGTGTCGCTATGTGGGTTTCTTTTTTTTTTTTTTTTTCAAGGATTTTATTTATTTATTTGGCAGAGAGAAACACAGCTAGAGAGGGAACACAAGCAGGGGGAGTGAGCGAGGGAGAAGCAGGCCTCCTGCTGAGCAGGGAGCCTGATGTGGGGCTCATGACCTGAGCTGAAGGCAGATGCTTAACGACTGAGCTACCCAGGTGCCCCAGATATGTGGATTTCACATGAAAGCAGGAAAATTAGTCTGTTGATGAGGTCCTAAATCAAAGCAATGTTAAGAGAACTGGAGAGCAGAGGTTACACTTGACAGACAATAGGTTTGATCAGTTGTACTTGTGACCAAGTAGATCTGGAAAAAGAAGTCTAATGCAGTTCTCACATTTGGGAATTGTTCAACTGGATGAAGAAGTGTGGCATTCAAGGAGATGAGAAGTTCTGATGGAGAAAAGTTTTTATAATGAATTCCATTATGGACCTTTAAATTTAATTTCCAACTTTATCTACTAGGAATGGCTTCTAGTAATGGAGACTGAAAGTAATAGTGGTTTCAACAGGAAAGAAGTTTCATTTTCTTACAAAAGGAGACCAGAAGTTGACAGTCTGGGGCTGATTTGTTGTTTCTGTGATCTAAGTAAGGACCCATGTCCTTTAGTTTTTCTACTCAGTTGTCCTTAGTGCATGCTTCCAATCTTAAAACCATTAAATGACCTAAAATGGGTGTTGGGACTCCAGCCATCACATCCATATTCTGGGCAGCAGAAAGAAGGGGAGCAGGAAGGGCAAGAAAGAGTGCACCTCCTAGCTGAGTTACCTCCCTTTGAGCAGCTTTTCTGGAAGTTCTACATAGTGTGATCTCTTGGTCCACAACTAAGTCATTTTTTTCACACGGCCACATCTAAGTGAGAAATTATGATCTGGATGCATTACTTTTTTTTAAGATTTTTTTTTTTAATTTTTAAGTAATCTCTACACCCAATGTGGGGCTTGAATGTACAACCCTGAGATTAAGAGTCTCATAATCTACTGACTGAGCTAGCCAGGCACCCCTGGCTTGCATTGTTAAACCCAGATAAAATTAGAATTCTTTTTTGGCACCTGGGTGGCTAAGTCAGTTAAGTGGCTGCTTTCAACTCAGGTCATGATCCCTGGGTCCTGGGATTGAGCCCCGTATTGGGCTCCCGGCTTAGCAGAGAGCCTGCTTCTCCCTCTTCCTCTGCTTGCTACTCTGCCTACTTGTACACTCTCTCTATCGCTCTGTCAAATAAATAAATAAGATCTTTTTTTTTTTTCCTTCCAGAAGACAAGGACTAGTTTCTTTTCTTTTTTTTTTTTTTTAAGATTTTATTTATTTATTTATTTGATAGAGAGAGAGAGAGATCACAAATAGAGAGGCAGGCAGAGAAAGAGGCTGGAAGCAGGCTCCCTGCTGAGCAGAGAGCCGGACATGGGGCTCCATCCCAGGACCCTGGGATCATGACCAGAGCCAAAGGCAGAGGCCCAACCCTCTGAGCCACCCAGGCGCCCCGTAAATAAGATCTTAAAAAAAAATTGGAATTCATCTATTCAGGAAGAATGGATTAAGGTATCAGTTCTAAACACCCTTCAATACTTGGATGCAGTGACTAGGGGCTCCTATCTTGTTGGATAGTGTTTCTCCTTTTGGAAGTCTCTTTGACTAACTGTTTGATCTATGTATGGTTTCTTAGGGTTTTCTTTTTTAGCATGTTTCCTTCTGTTTTATACCGTGTATATTTAAGATTGATGTTAATAGACTTTAGTGCTGAGATGCTGAGGATTTGCAGCACTCTTGGGATAAAATCTTAATCATCTTAGGGCCTGATGAAAGATAATAAAATCATTCAGAATGTAAAATGAAAGAGAACAAAGTATTGCTGACCTGCTTTAAGAAAAGAAACTTTTATTGAAGTATAAAACAAATATCGAAAAATTCACATAACCTTAGCATACAGCTTTCTTAAACTGAACATTTTTATCTACCTTGCACCCAGATGGAGAACATTACCTTGCTGGGGTGTTTGGCTGGCTTAGTTGGAAGAGTATGTGACTCTTGATTTTGGAGTCATGAGTTTGAGTCCCACATTCAGTATAGAGATTACTTAAATAAGTAAACTTAAAAGAAAGAAAAGGAACATTACCTTGCTAACATGTTTTTAATGTAAGCTTAATTCTTTCTTGTTTAAGGAGGAAGAAGAACATATTTTCTTCAGATACGCTATTATCTTTCTCTTTTATACTGCTACCTCTATAGCTATAATTTAAATGATGCTCAAGGATTGTGTGATCACCTAGTAAGAGAAATTTTGAGGTGGTCCCATCTGCCTGTAAAAGAAAAGGAGGATTGTTCAGGTATGTATTTTTGACGATCAGTATGTTTCATCTCATTAATTTGTATTCATAGGTTTAGATATGAAATTGCTTATACATAAAAGTTGATTGCTCTGACTAAATTATGTTATGGTGATTTTTGACCTGTTAGCTTCTCAATATCAAGGATCATGGGGTTTTTTTTGTTTTGTTTTGTTTTGTTTTTTGTTTTCTTAAATCTGGATCCTCAGAGCTTAGCAATAATTGCCTGCTGAACTGACAGAATTGTTTTCTCACCGTCATATTCGTTAGACAAAATATCACATATCCAAGTATTTTTCCTTGATATATTTATATTTTAACTATTGCTTAACGTGGTTTAATAAAATGATAAAAATCACTTTCTGAGGTATTCCAACTCTTTTTTAAAATTCATTTAAGAGGCTGCAGAGTATCTAGATTGTCCTTTTTAAAAGAGGTGTATTTGAATTAAACAATAACCAGAGTGAAAGATATATATGAACACATACCTATAATGTTTCTAAGGTAGTAGACCATTAGATGTGCAATATGCATATGAATGTGTCTGAAATGCCCAGTGTATCAGAACTTTCTAAATGGAGTCCTTGCCAACTTAAGTTCAGCCACTATTTTTTAGATGTCTTTTTATATGTTTATCTTTTAAAATTTCTGTGTTCATTATGGAAGTAATATGTGTTCATTTTAGATAATTTTGAAAATATGGAAAAAATAAAGAAAAATCACTTATAATTCTATCACTTTTTTGTATGTATGCATTTATATATGTATATTATTAGAGCTGTGTGTTCTCTTTTGTAATCTTTTTCTTTCTTTTTTTTTTTAAAGATTTTATTTTTTTGACAGAGAGAAACATAGCCAGAGAGGGAACACAAGCAGGGGGAGTGAGAGAGGGAGAAGCAGGCTTCCCGCTGAGCAGGCAACCCGATGCGGGGCTCGATCCCAGGTCTCCGGGATCAGGACCTGAGCCGAAGGCAGTCACTCAACCAACTGAGCCACCTAGGCACCCCTTTTTTTTCTTTTCTTTTTTTTTTTTATTAACATATAATGTATTATTTGTTTCAGGGGTACAGGTCTGTGAATTGTCAGTCTTACACAATTCACAGCACTCACCATAGCACATACTCTCCCCAGTGTCCATAATCCAGCCACCCCATCTCTCCTACCACCTCCTCCAGTAACCCTCAGTTTGTTTCCTGAGATTAAGAGTCTCTTGTGGTTTGTCTCCTTCTCTGGTTTCATTTTGTTTCATTATCCCCCCCTTTATAATCTTAAAATTTAACATTTTGATGAATATTTTCTAATGTGAATAGTGTGCTTTTTTGAAAACCTACTAAACCTTTCCTCCATGGTTGCACATTTTAGTTATTGCCTCTTATTTACTATTTTAAATAGTGCTGCAATTTGCACGAATTTTTGTGGGCATTACTAATAACTTCTTTAGGATAAATTTCTACGAATGAGGTTTTGGATCAAAGAGAATTCATGGTTTTAAACTGGCATCAAATTGCTCTTCAGAAAGGTCTATTAGCTATGTATGAGTGAAAAACTTTTATATGTGACTTTTTAACTGATTGGATATTCTTTGTTGTTTCTTACTGGTGTCACTAACTTTTTTTTTTTTAATATTTTATTTATTTGACAGAGAGAAACACAGCCAGAGAGGGAACACAAGCAGGGGGAGTGAGAGAGGGAGAAGCAGGCTTCCCACTGAGCAGGAAGCCCGATGTGGGGCTCGATCCCGGGTCTCCAGGATCATGACCTGAGCCGAAGGCAGTCGCTTAGCCAACTGAGCCACCCAGGCACCCCTATTTGTTTTAATTTTTAATGACTATTGTTTTGAATATATTAAGTGTACCCTACTGGATTGGAGGTCCCTAAGACTACCCCCACATTCAGTGATTCACAGGGGGGACACTACAGGATTCACCATATAGTCATAAGCAAGGCTATGATCTATTACAGTGAAAGGATACAAAGGAAAATTATCAAAGGCAACAGGTGCTTGGGATGAAGTCCAGAGGAAACCAGGTATAAGTTTCTAAGACTCCTTTCCTAGTGGAGTCACACAGGATGCATTTAATTCCTCTAGCTATAGGTTGTGTCAACACATGTGAATGTTCTTTACCAAGGAAGCTCATTTATTTTTTTAAAGATATTATTTATTGATTTGAGAGAGAGAGAGAGAGAGAGAGAGAGAGAATGAACAGGGAGAGTGGCAGAGGGAGGGAGAAGCAGACTCCGTGCTGAGCAGGGATCCTGATGTGGGTCTTAATCTCAGGACCCTGGGATCATGACCCTGAGCCAAAAGCAGATGCTTACATGACTGAGCCACCTAGGTCTCCCAAGGAAGCTCATTTAGAGATTCAGGGTTTTTAACTAGACGCTGGCTAGTCACCCCCTCCACCTACCCCATACCAAAATTCTACACTCTCAGAAAGAAAACAGGTGTTTAGCATAAACCACATTGTTTATATAAACAGATCTATAAGCTATTCTCATCAGTTAAGGTGGTGGAAATCTTTCCCAAATCCAAGTT
Organism: Spilogale gracilis; assembly: GCA_004023965.1. NCBI lineage: Eukaryota > Metazoa > Chordata > Mammalia > Carnivora > Mephitidae > Spilogale > Spilogale gracilis. Next base: position 28,760 of record PITA01019253.1, on the reverse strand, counting down.
CCCAGATGCCATTCAAGGGCCAGCATTATACACAATCATTTCAAGTAGTTGGACCTGTTCTGTTACCTCTTTTCCTGCACACTTACCTTATTAAATCATTGTATATAGGTATAACTTAATTTTTATTGTATAAGGTTGCCATTATTGACATCATCAAAGTGCTACATGCATAATTACTGTTAATTTTTTTCCATATATTGACTTTTATTTTTTATTTTTATTTATTTTTTTCATTTTTTTTAATTGTTACTTAAATTTTTTTTTCCAGTGGTCCAAGATTCATTTCCCATTCCAGTGCTCCACGCAATAGGTGCCCCCAGTACCCACCACCAGGCTCTCCCATCCCTCCACCCCCATCCCTCCAAGTCCCTCAGTTTGTTTCTGTTAATTTTTTTAAATTTTGAACTGATACAGTTTTATTCTGTGACCCTCTTTTAGAATTAGGTTGCTCCCCATCTAATGAGCTTATTTCTGAGTTTCTAATAATGAGTTTTGTATGATTAAAATTACTAGAAATCTTGCCTTTGTATAATTTCTACAGTAAGTTTAGTGCGGGAGAAAATGATTCATACCCATGAATCATTTAAGTTCAATGTGAAGAAATAGTATGATTTTTCCAGATTTTAACTGAACAAAATGAAGAATACTGCTTGAAGGCTAATAATATTTTTTCAAGATTCCTTTTATTAAAAAAAATTATTAACAATAATTTTGAGTTCCTACTCTGTTAGAGGAAGAGTGTTACCTGCTGAGGTATACAGTGAAGAGGTAGAAGTGGTTCATATGAATATAGAGCATAATATTCTTGTGAATATTATCAAGTGACTTCTGGGAAAGAAAAATATTTTGCTGTTGTTGGGGCCATACATTTTATTTTTAATTAATTTATTAATTAGAGAGGGGGAGAGAGAGGAGGAGAGGGAGAGAAAGAATCCCAAGCAGGCTCTGCATGCAACACAAGCCCACTTGGGGCTCGATCTCACAGCCCTGAGAGATAACCTGCACCGAAATCAAGAGTCAGATGCTTAACCAACTGAGCAACCTAGGTGCCCTGGGGCCATAAATTTCATAGAAATTAATGTTAATTTAGTATTTTTCTGTATTTACTAGTCTATTTTCAGATTTCTGAATACCAGTTTATGTTACTGAGTTTTGATTCTCAAATAGGGACTATATGTTTGCTCCTGCTAGTTTATATATCAGAATCACTGCAGAAATCCTAATGTAACTCCTGCTCCCCCACCCATTTTCTCCCTCCACCCCACATTTTTTTTTTGCCCTCCCTCCTCAAAGAAACTTATAATTGTGAGCCTCTCGTACTAATGGGAGTGTATTCTAATCCCCAGATCTAATGGTACAGAAAATAGCATTAAGAATCACTGTTTTAGAGGCGCCTCGGTGGCTCAGTTGGTTAAGCAGCTGCCTTTGGGTCAGGTCATGATTCCAGCATTCTGGGATAGAGATAGAGCATCCACTCCCTGCACAGCAGGGAAGTCTGCTGCTCCCTCACCCTCTGCCCTTCTCTGCGTGGGTGCTCTCAAATAAATAAAATCTTTTTTTTTTTTAAAGATTTTGTTTATTTATTTGACAGAGAGAGATCACAAGTAGGCAGAAAGGCAGGCAGAGACAGAGCCCGAGGCGGGCCTCGATCCCAGGACCCTGAGATCATGATCTGAGCCGAAGGCAAAGGCTTTAATCCACTGAACCACCCAGGTGCCCTCAAATAAATAAAATCTTAAAAAAAAAAAAAATCACTGTTCTACGGCGCGCCTGTGTGGCTCAGTAGTTAAGCATCTGCCTTCGGTTCAGGTCATGATCCGGGAGTCCTGGGATTGAGCCCCATATTGGGCTTCCTGCTCAGCAGGAGGCCTGCTTCTCCCTCTCTCTCTCCCCCTGCTTGTGTTCCCTCTCTGGCTGTGTTTCTCTGTTCTAGTGCTAAGCTCTGCCTCCTTTCATCAAAGATAAAACTTTGGAAAGAGGAGGAAAATGAAAATTTTGAAATCTAAGCTTGCAAGTCCATCATGGCTGAATTGTTCTGTATTTCTCCTTCCATGCTTTAAAATAAAACTGGTAATCGTGAAGTCATCACTAGTTCCTAAGTGCATGTGTTCAAAATTGTGAGCTTATTATTTTTGTTCTGTTGTCCTCAAGAAGTATAGATACCATTATAAATTAGCTCATAGAGGTCATGGGTGCTCATCTCGGAAAAAATTTTTAATTGTAATTTTCTTCTTGTATAATGTTGGGAACTTAAATATTATTACTTTTTGATAGTTTGATCAGATTCTCCTTTGGTCACTTGCTGTATTCTTTAGTTCCCAAAAAGTCTCACTTTGAGTTTGGAATGATGAGGAATGTTCGTCCTGATGCAGCAGTGAGGGTTGTCCAGTCCATGGCTCGTTTCATGGCTGCCTATTTCGCCAACCAGCTGCTTTACATTTTGCCACCTCACAGTGTGAATGTTCTTCCTCCCCTTCATGTTAAAACAGGTAATACAGTAAGCAAATAATTTTCTCACTTTGTTTTTTCACATAATATTTAGAATCAGCTTACATAATGATCATTATTCTATGGAAATAATACTGTTCTAGTTTAGTGTGTGACACATAGATTCTCAGTGGCTATAAATGAGTAAAATCTGAGAAAGATATTGATTGGGTTTGTTTTTATTGAGTATGGACTTTAAATTACAAATTTTAGAAAATTGGTATTTTTTACAAAGTTTACATTTTTAAAGGAAAAAACATAAAAATGTGAAAATTTAACAAATTTTGAGTATGCTAATTTAGGATTTAACTTTATTTGGATGATTTACTTTTATAACTTTCTTTGAATCATTTACTTTGTTTCACTTAATCATTTTATTAATGTCAAAATGTACCACAGATGAGTGTGTAGAGAACTGCCCTGCCCTCATGGAAAGAAATGTGTACACAGATTTCTGTGATGTTCATTTTATTCCACTAAGTTTGTTAAGTGTCTGCTATGTGCCAAGCAGTGTTGTAGGTGCTAGAAATATATTAACTTGCACCACGGGAGATTAATAATATAAAGATATTTGTAGTTCTTTTGTTTTGATGTATGAAATAGACTTATTCTTACTGCCATGAACAAAACAGATAAAATACCTGTTCTTTTATGGAGTTTAAGTATAACATCTAATTAAATAACATCTAATAGCTTGAAACAAAATTAAATAAATGAATACATAAACAAGATATCAAGTGGTGATAATTGACATGCAGAGAATTGAAGTAGAGTAATGCGTGGTGACTGGGTGGCTATTTCAGATGGCAAATTTGGAAAAGTGCTCTCTGGGGGAGGGAGGATACATTTAAGATGAACCCTTAATGACAAGGAAGATCAGCATGGACATATTAGGACTTACAACATTCTAACCTGAGCTTGTGCAAAAGCCCCAGAACAAGAATAAACTTGATGCATTTGAGAAACTGAAAGGCTGATGTGGTTGGAGCCTAGAGGATGAGGTGGAGAGTGATAGGACATGAAGGCAGAGATAGGGGCCAGTTGTTGTGAGCCAGGAGAAGGAAACTGCACTTTAAGTACAGTGGGGTTTCAGCAGGAAGTAGCATAAACTAATAAATATGTACACGCACGTTAGAAAAGTACAAGATATAAGGTAATCGGAAGTTTAATAGAGTGGAGTGCCTGGGTGACTCAGTCCATTAAGCATTTGCCTGCAGCTCAGGTCTTAATCGAGGTGTCCTGGGATAGAGCCCTGCGTTGGGCTCCCTGCTCAGTGGGGAGCCTGCTCCTCCCTCTCCCTCTTCCCCTTTTTCTCCCCACTGTGCAATCTCTCTCTCAAATAAATAAGAAAAAAAGTTTAATAGAGGTAGCAACAAGTGGTCAGCAAACTTAATCACAGAACTGTGGATTTTGGACTGTGTGTTCAGAGTCTTCTGTAACTGTCTTAGGATATGGGTTGGAGCAGAGGACTGTCTGTACCCACTTGAACAACACTTTAGCAGTAGTGCTAGTCTCTTTTCTCACCTGGAGTTCTTCAGGAGGTTCTGCTCCCTGCAAAGTTATGTGTGTGAGGTAGGATCAGAAGGGAACTTGTTTCATAGTTTCTTTTCTAGTAGGTCCCTGCTTCCCTGGGAGGAAGAGTTGTTCCTGACCTGATTATGTCTTCTTTTAGGGAGCTGGTACGAACAGAAACAGGTGCTCAGCTTCCACCAGGCTCTACCTGCTCTCCTGTCCCTGTCCACCATTGTCCTTTTCTACTGTGTCAGCTGGTGCTCCCTGCCTTTTCTCCCTAACAGCATGTGCTCCTTTCACTTTGATGCCTTCCTCTAAGACATACATTACTCAGACACATATTACTTAGTTCCTTGTACATTTGATAATACAGTTGACCCACGAACAACACAGCAGTTAGGCGTTTCATCCCCCTGCACAGTCAAAATTTTACATATAACTTTTGACTCCCCTAAAAGTAAACTGTCAATAATCTGTTGACCACATGTCTTACCCATAAGATAAACAGTTAACATGTATTTTGTATATGTATTATATACTATATTCTTACAATAAAGTAAGCTAGAAAAAGAAAATGTTAAGAAAATCATAAGAGAAAATACATTTATATTACTGTACTGTATTTATCCAAATTAATTGTGTATGCGTAGATCTGCACAGTTCAAACTCATGTTCAAGGGTCAACTGCATTTACTGTCATTGCAGTGGTTTTATACTTAAGCTCTATTATATCCCTAGGTATTTATCACTACTATTTTTGGTAGTAGTGTTTCTGACAACAAATTGTGTCCTTAATCCACATTATTTTACTAAAAAGGAAAGGTAGTATACCCTGTGGTTTTTTGAAAAACCTTCAAAAAAAAAAAGATCAAATCCTGACTTAGAAAGTTTGTCTCAATTTCTTATCTTTCGTATCCTACATTATTTGTAGGACTTTAGCTGTTTGCCATGATCTTTGTCTTTTCATATCACTTTGCATACCGACACAAGATTTATCTTTATTACATTGTATGAAGAAAGGTGATAGAATTATAGAATTGTTTTGGGGCATATTCATAAACATTCATAAAAGCTCAGAGACACATGTTTTTATTTCTTGTGTAAATATCTTCCCAGTGAGAGGAGAGGCTAGGAAAGAAAGTTTTGAGACTAAGCCTGAGACTATGATTATTGGAAATTTAAATACCTGATACATGATATATATTTAATTTCCTTAATTTCCAGTATCTTGAAAAAGGATATCTGCAGGCTTGACTTAGAATAGATTTTATGTTAATCATTTTAATCAGAACAAATGGCAGAATGTATTGAGGATTTGAGTTGCTTATTTGGCATGATGTTTGCTGTATGAAAGCAATAAAATTTTCAGAAAATTAAATCATTCAAGTTCTTTTAGTAGTGTGGTACCTTGCTTATAGTAAATAAAGTAGGGAAAATACCATCAGTCGCTGGGCTCTTTGCCTGTGCAGAATCAAACGTGCAAATAAATGGCAAATTTTTGGGTTTCTATCCAAACGTGTTTGTCAGAAAGCCAAAGTGTTAGTGTTTGGTATGTGCAGAGACTAGGTCACATGAGAAACTAATCATTTCAAGGAGCAGAAACCCATGTATACCATTTGCCAGTTTCATTTTGAGGAAGTGATGTATTTTTTTTTTTAAATAGCAATTCAGTCATTGTATTTCCAAGTTGCTTATTCATGTTACTTTAATTAGGGAAAGGTATGGAAGGCTAAGGAGAAGGATATCACCCTTTTTATTTAATCCTAGGCCAGACTGAAATCTTGTCCCTTTAGTCAGGATTATTGAAAATCTCTTTTCTACTTTTTTTTTTTTTAAGATTTTATTTATTTATTTGACAGAGAGAAACACAGCCAGAGAGGGAACACAAGCAGAGCGGCTGAGAGAGGGAGAAGCAGGCTTCCTGCTCAGCAGGAAGCCCGATGTGGGGCTCGATCTTGGGTCTCCAGGATCATGACCTGAGCTGAAGGCAGTCGCTTAACCAACTGAGCCACCAAGACGCCCCTCTTTTCTACTTTCTTTCTTTTTTTTTTAAGATTTTATTTATTTATTTGACAGAGAGAAACACAGCTAGAGAGGGAACACAAGCAGGGGGAGTGAGAGAGGGAGAAGCAGGCTTCCTGCCAAGCAGGGAGCCCGATGTGGGACTCAATCCCTCGTCTCCGGGCATCATGACCTGAGCCGAAGGCAGTCGCTCCACCAACTGAGCCACCCAGGCGCCCCTCTTTTCTACTTTCTTATAAACACTAGTATATTGAACACTTAATGCTTGACTTTTACCTCAAATTAATTTTTTATTGCATGACTCTGAGGAGTACATATTTATGTAAAGTACATCTCTGCTCCAAATTTTTAGTAGGAGAACAGAGATGTATTTCAGTCATCCCACAGTAATAAATTGTACACTGTGGCCCAATATACTTTAGTGTGTATAAGTATGTTTATATTATCTGACAAAGTTTTCATTAAACTGTATTTATATTTATTTTATGTAATATACTCAAAGCTGTCTCTTCTCTTTCTGTATGCACTCTGCTGTGTTTCATTTCTTAAGAATGCTGACATTTACTTCATGACCCACTAATGAGGCATTTTCTTCAGTGTTAAAAAAGAAAAACACCTAAAGTATGCTAAGGATTATTTTAAACCATTTTCTTTTAGACATCTTATTTATTTAGAGAGAGGGAGAGAGCATGAGCCAGGGGAGGGGCAGAGGGAGAGAAGACAGAATCCCAAGCAGACTCTGCACCAAGTGCAGCACCCGAGGTGGGGCTGTATCTCATGACCCTGAGATCATGACCTGAGCCAAAACCAAGTCGGACACTCAGCCGACTGTGCCACCCAGGTACCCCCATTTTAAACCATTTTTTAAAAGATTTTATTTAGGGGCATGCAGGTGGCTCAGTCAGTTAGCATCTGCCTTCTACTCAGGTCATAATCCAGGGGTCCTGGGATCAGGCCCTGTGTCGGGCTTCCTGTTCAGGTGGGGGAACCTGCTTCTCCCTCTCCCTCTGCTGCTTCCCTTGCTTGTGCTCTCTCACTCTCTCTGTCAAGTAAATAAATAAAATATTAAAAATAGGAAAAAAGAGATTTTACTTATTTGAGAGAGCGAGAGCATGAGCAGGGACAGAGGCGGGGGAGAGAGAGAGAGAGGTGGGAAGCAGACTCCCTGCTGAAGGCTGCACGTGGCGCTTGATCCCAGGACCTTGAAATCATGACCTGAGCCAAAGTGAGATGCTTAACCAGCAGTGTCACCCAGGCACTGCTATCTTAAGCTACCTTTCTTGTGATTTTGTGTAAAAAATACTAATTAAAGAGATGGGGGCTCCTGGCTGGCCTAGTCAGTGAAGCATGTGACTCTTGATCTTGGGTTTTTAAGTTTCAGCCCCACATTCAGTGTAAAGATTACTTAAAAATAAGAGAGCGAGAAAGAGAGAGAAGTAACTATGTGAGAAGTGAGTTCTGATATACTAATTGTAATATCTAATTTCTTTTATTTACTCATAGAACAGTCCCTTCGACTTATACCTCTACAACACTCTAAGGTGGCCAGTGTTGTAAGAGATCAGAATCTTTCTGATGTGTGGACGGTTGAGTATGCCTTTGAATTATTACTTATTGGTGGCCTAGTTCCAGAGGCTGTGTGGTTGGCACATAAACTTGGAGACTGGAAGACATCTGTTTCCATTGGTGTGGCTTTCCAACTGTTCTGTAAACATGATAGCAATTTCATAAGGTATGTGTATTTAGGTAAACTTAGGTTAAGAAATAGTATCATCTATTTTTATTTCTCTCATTGCGTTTGCACATTTTGTGAAATCCTTAGTCCAGCAGTGTCCAATAAAATTGTTTTCGGTGTTGAAAATGTTCTATGTGTGCAGTCAACTATGATAGTTATTAGTCATAAGTAGCTATTGAGCACTTGAAATATGTCTAGTAAATCCAAGGAATTGAGTTTTCAGTGTAAATATCCAGCTAGTGGCTACCATGGTGGACAGCTTCGCAGCTTTCTTTTGTTAAAACTTTAAAAAAACCCTTTTATTTTGTTAGTAACTCCCTCAAAAGGCTTTTAGTCAATAGGAGAGTTTGTCTATCTTAAGTAGACTTACATTTTAAGCTAATAAATCTAATATCTATGTTTTAACTTTCTTTAATAATATGATTTTGCAATATGTTTGATATTTTTCAGTTCAACATATATTTATTTATTAAGTAAGCTTTCTATACCAAGCTCTCTGCCAGGTATTTTAGTAGATATAAACTTAAATGGCACATAGTCTCCATGTTTAAAGCATTTATAGTTTAATAGAGAAATTAGAACAAAACATTATTATAATTTAGATAGTGTGGTAAGAAAAGTGCCAGTGGTGCAGTGGAGAGAGCAATATTATGAAGTGAGCATAGGGCGGGAAATACTTTATGTAGGAGATATCATTCGAGATGGGTATTGAAGGGAAGACAGGATATTGACAAATGGAGTACCTGAAAGGAGGGAGAACGTTCCAAACATGAGCAAAGGCATATGGCTAAAGACAAGTTTGGTAGTTTGGATAGGGTAGACTGTAGGGTAGCAATGAAAAATAATGATGGGACAATATTTTAGTATCATAATCATGGAGAGCCTTAAAAATCTCCTCAATGCACTATTCCCTCAATTATTTTTCCCCTAATTATTTCTTTTTAAAATAGAGGATGAATAAAGAAAGTGAATTTCACTGTTTCTTAAAATTTTATGTTTAGTTCTTAGTGTGTAAATATTTCCTTTTTTCAAAATTTAGGTTCATTTCTCTTGATGTGATTTCAGGTCCAACAAAAAAGGTCTGAATTTACCAATAAATTTGACTCCAGCACAGATTTTCCAGGAAAAACTGCAGTGTTTTTTAGGTCAACCAGCCTCTTCTGAAACAAAAAATGGAATGGGCTCAAAATATAAACAGTTTACAGGTATGTTACCTACATATAATCTGACAATGTGTCAACTTAATTAATATAAACCTTATGATATTTTAAAAAGCTTGTCATTATCCACAAATATATTAAACTTTGCAGGAAACTTATCAAAGGTAAAAGTTTGCTATTTATTCCTAATCATGGGAGCACTCAAAACTTATGCCAGCTCAAAAAACGGTGGTACTGAATAAGACTCTTATTTTCTGTACATATCTTTTTACTGGTTGTATTTTGCTACATTTGGATTATTTTCTCTTGTAGTCATAGTTGTAGAATCTCATAGAATTTTGCATACAGGAGAATACTTAGAAGTATTTAGTTCAACTCTTCCTGAGTGCATGAATCACAGGGTTGGTTTTGTTTTTACTTTGAAAACTTCGGAGTGATATGACAAAATTAAAAATAATGTAATATCACATGTATTTTATAGATTTACCCAGGAGCCTTATAAAATTTGTTTTATAAATGGAGAAATTTAGAAGAAAAGTTATGAAATCAGTTATTTAATGTTATATGTTTAATGACTACTCTGGGACCCTTTGGCTTTATTTAGTGCATGTGTCCATTAAGTGGTGAGACTTCTAACTCTAGATTCTTAGAACTTACTAATTATAACTTCTCTTTCCAGAAAGAACTCATAATAAACTTTGCTAGTGTCCCGTCAATATTTAATTTATTTTTAATTTTTAAATATTTATTCATTTATTTTTAAAGATTTTATTTATTTATTAGAGAAAGAGAGCAGGAGAGCAGTAGAGGGAGAGATAGGAAGCAGGCTCTCCACTGAGCAGGGAGCCCAACTCAGGGTTTGATCTCAGGACCCTGGGATCATGACCTGAGCTGGCAGCACACTCTCAACTGACTGAGCCACTCTGGCACCCTGTCAATATTTTTTTAAACAAATGCAAAGATAATGTAACTACATGAAAGTTGGTTTTGAAAAAAAGGACTAAAAAAGTCCCAGTTCGAACTTAACAGTTCTGGCAATATGTTGTTTTAAATAATCTGCAAAACTTTCCCACAATAGATAGATAAAATGTGTTTCTATATAAAATATAAAAATACACATTTTAAGGCAAATATATAGAGAAAGTGGGAAATTTCCAGGAGTCAGAAACAAAGAGGAAATAAAACTCAGTGGATTCCACCCCTAGCTATTTATCTAAGCATGATAAAAACATAGAATCACCCAAAGACAAATGTTCATGGCAGCTTTTTCATAGTAGTCAAAGACCTGAAACAACTCCAATGCTTGTCAACTTGTGAATAGATAAACAAATTTCAATGTATCTGTACAATAGAATAAGAATAATGAAGGAGGCAAACTACTGATAACGTTCAACAACATGGATGAATTGTGCAAAACCATTGTGAAGAATGAAAAGTCAGAAAAAAAGATTACTTATTGTTTGATTCCATTTATGTGATATTTTATTAAAAGTAACACTATAACGGGGAGCCGCAGTGGCTCAGTTAGTTGAGTGTCTGACTCTTGGTTTCTGCTCAGGTCATGATATCATGGGTTGTGGGATTGAGCCCCACATCAGGTTCAGCACTCAGCGTGGAGTCTGCTTGAAGAATTCTCTCCCTCTGCCCCTCCCCCATCCTTGTTCTTCTCCCTCTCTTTCTCTCTCAAAGAAATAAATATCTTTTTAAAGATTTTTATTTATTTATTTGACACAGAGAGAGAGATCACAAGTAAGCAGAGAGGCAGGCAGAGAGAGAGGAGGAAGCAGGCTCCCTGCTGAGCAGAGAGCCTGACGCAGGCCCGGATCCCAGAACTCTGAGATCATGACCTGAGCCTAAGGCAGAGGCTTTAACCCACTGAGCCATCTAGGCGCCCTCAAAGAAATCTTAAAAAAAAAAAAAAAAAAAAAAAAAAAGGTAACAGTATAAGGACAGGAAACAGATCAGTGGGTACCAACAGAAGGGTGTAAGAGAACTTTTTTGGGATGATGGCATTATTCTTATAAGGCTGTATAAAGTTGTCAAAATTCATTGAACTATATGCTTGAAAAGGATGAATTTTAGTTTTGTAAATTATACCTTATAAGCTGATTTAAAAGCAAACTTAGCAGATGGTTAGTTGAAGTGGAAAATGAATTTGAACTGTCTAGGTGTGTAGGACACAACTTATGTGTAATAAGAGTTCCTTTATACCCATACCAAATTGTGGATAGTAGCTATCTCTGGAGAGAGTGAGTGGAATATGATTGGTATAGAAATTTCAGCTATATCTGAAAAGTTTTATTTTTATTTATTTATTTTTTTAAAGATTTTATTTATTTATTTGTCAGAGAGAAACACAGCGAGAGAGGGAACACAAGCAGGGGGAGCGAGAGAGGGAGAAGCAGGCTCCCCACCGATCAGGGAGCCCGATGGCGCCCCGAAAAGTTTTATTTTTTAAAAATATTAATTAAGGGTGCCTGGGTGGCTCAGAGGGTTAAGCCTCTGCCTTCGGCTCAGGTCATGATCTCAGGGTCCTGGGATCGAGGCCCACGTCAGCCCAGAGAGCTCGGCAGGGAGCCTGCTTCCTCCTCTCTCTCTGCCTGCCTCTCTGCCTACTTGTGATCTTTGTCAAATAAATAAAATAAAATCTTAAAAAATATATTAATTAAATATATCAACAATATTAATATCAGACAAGAATGAAAAGTCAATACATGAGTGTTTTCATATTCTATATCTTAAAGCATGCTTTTAAATATTTCATAAAATAAAAGTCCCCAAATCTCTAGTTCTGTCACCTGCATCTGCTTGCATTTTACCTTCTGGCACATATCCACATTTATACAGATATTTATATAGTTGAAGTGAGATTGTAGGATAGTTTTTTTGGTCTTTTTAATAAAAAATTTTATCTTAATTCAATTAGCCAACATATAATACATCATTAGTTTTTGATGCAATGTTCAGTGATTCATTAGTTGCATATAACACCCAGTGCTCATCATATCACATTCCCTCCTTAATGCCCATCATTCAGTTACCCTATGCCTCCACCCATTTCCTTTCCAGCAACCCTTATTTTGTTTCAAACTCAACACCCAAAAAACAATCCAGTCAAGAAATGAGCAGGAGACATGAACAGACACTTCTCCAAAGAAGACATGCAAATGGCCAACAGACACATGAAAAAAATGCTCCACATCACTTGCCAGGGAAATACAAATCAAAACCACAATGACATACCACCTCATATCAGTTGGAATGACTAAAATTAACAAGACAGAGAACAACAAATGTTGGCAAGGATGTGGAGAAAGGGGAACCCTCTTACACTGTTGGTGGAAATGTTTTGTATCTTTTTGCTTTTTTTTTTTTTTTAGCTGCATGCATGACATAAGTCATTTTTACTAACTTTAATTAAATAAAAAATGCTGTGGTGAGAACACCAGGGTGGCTCACTTGGTTAAGCTCAGTTGGTCATTTCAGGTCATAATCTCAGGATCATGAGATGGAGCCCTGCATTGGGCTCTGCTCTGGGTGTGGAGCCTCCTTAAGATATTCTCTCTTTTCCTTTGTCTTGCTCCCCTCCCCATGCTCAATCTCAATAAATAAACAAACAAATAAAGTAGCAGAGTAGTTACTAAATTTCTTTCTAGAGGTTGGCTTGCTTTGCATGTCAACCAATATTTTCACTTTTGATGATCAGGTTTTTCAGATAGGAAATTTTACACTATGAAATAAGATCAGCATGATAAATATTTTAACTTTATTACCTAATTTTGAGAAAAAAATATTTTAAAGATTTTATTTATTTGACAGAAACACAGCTAGAGAGGGAACACAAAGCAGGGGGAGTGATGTGGGGCTAAGTGGAGCCACTTAGCCACCCAGGTGCCACCTTTATTACCTAATTTTGTATTTGGCAGATCCCATTGAAGAAGAAGATGTAAATCTGCTATTTGGTTCAGCACAAGAAGTACTGAAAGCAGCAGTTATGGCCGATGCAGATATTCTGTCAGAGACATTTCAACTTCTGGTAAACTCCGCCAAGGACTTTAGTAGGAGACTGTGGGGCTTAGTGCCAGTGGGCTTGTATCTTCCAGCTCCTCCATTATACTGTCCTCAGCCAGCTATTCTCAGTGAGGTAAGCTTTAGTGCTTAATCTTTTAATTAATTTAAAATTGATTTTGTCCAAATTTTAATCAACTTTATAATTATCAAGTTAAGAGGTGCCTGGGTGGGTCAATGGTTAAGCCTTTGCCTTCAGCTCAGGTCATGATCCTGGAGTCCCGGGATCAAGCCCTGCATCACGCTGCCTGCTTGGCAGGAAACCTGATTCTCCCTCTCTCCCTCCCACTGCTTGTGTTCCCTTTCTGGCTGTGTTTCTCTCTGTCAAATAAATAAAATCTTAAAAAAAAACCCTATAATTACCAAGTTAAGAACACAAGCTCTGAAGATAAATTTCCAAATCCCAGCTTTGCTGTTTATTAATTGTATAATCTTAGGCAATGTACTAAACTGTTTCCTTATCTATAAAATGCAGATGGTGATAGTACCTGTAATAGCATTATTGTGAGGATTAAATGAGATATTCTGTAAAAGCTTTTACCTTAGAGCCTAGGACACATAGTAAACAGTAAATAAATGTTAAAATTATTGTAGTAATAAAACAAAATCAAGAGGGAGGTCTCTACATCCAGATTTTTTAAAAAAGATTTTATTTCTGTATTTGACAGAGAGAAACACAGCTAAAGAGGGAACACAAGCAGGCGGAGTGAGAGAGGAAGAAGTAGACCTCCTGCAGAGCGGGGAACCAGATGTGGGTCTCGATCCTGGGACTCTAGGATCATGACCTGAGCCGAAGGCAGATGCTTAATAACTGAGCCACTCAGGCACCGCTCTACATCCAGATTTTTTAAAAAATAGACATTTGTTTAGGGTAACAAATAATGAATATCAGAATTTAGAAGCCATATATTGTTTTAGTCTTATTCACTTCATTGTCTGCATCTTTTGGAAGACTTCGTGTTTTTTTTTTTTATTTGGTAGGTCATTTTTTTCTCCTGCACTATTCAATTGATAGTTCTGTCATAAATAACAATGTGGTGTTCCTCTCAGGAACTTTTTCTCTACTCTCATGATATTGCAACTAGCTGGCTTTAAGATTTAAAGTATTAATGCAAATTATTTACTTTTAAATTCGTTTAACATCTGATTAATATTTTAAAGTGATTCTGGTATTGTTTCTTTTTTTTTTTTTAAGATTTTATGTATTTATTTGACAGTGATCACAAGTAGGCAAAGAGGCAGGCAGAGAGAGAGGAGGCAGCAGGCTACCTGCAGAGCAGAGAGCTCGATGTGGGCCTCAATCCCAGGACCCTGAGATCATGACCTGAGCCGAAGGCAGAGGCTTTAACCCACTGAGCCACCCAGGCACCTGTATTATTTCTTTACTACTCACTGTTTTACTATTAGCAACTTCTCTTTATCTCTTTTTTCTTTTTTAAGAGTTTTTGTTCTATTCTGATTTGTTATATTTAAGGTTATGTTTCAGTAGTTTAAAATATTTCATTTACTGATATTTCAAATATAATATGTTATATGTGGAAAGAATAAATTGTCCATTATATTTCTTAGTAATTCATCCTTTCTGTCACATCTGAGTCTTCAGTAGAAATAATTTAGTAAGTTTAGAAATTAGGAATAGCTTTTAAGGTATTTTTGGAATATGCAGCACTGATACTAGTTTGGTTATGATTCTTAGTAGTGATTCATTTTATTATTTTTTATTAAAATAATCCTCAATGATAGGATTTCTCCTAAATATTACTCTATATCAATTAGAACTCTTTGGGTTGGAGGGGCGCCTGGGTGGCTCAGTTGGTTAAGCGACTGCCTTCGGCTCGGGTCATGATCCCAGAGACCCGGGATTGAGTCCCACATCGGGCTCCCTGCTCGGGGGGAAGCTTGCTTCTCCCTTTCTCACTCCCCCTGTTTGTGTTCCCTCTCTGGCTGTGTTTCTCTCTGTCAAATAAATAAAATCTTTAAAAAAAAAAAGAACTCATTGGGTTGGAAATAATAGAAAACTTGGTCCAATGGCTGGCATAATTAAGAAGCCCAGTTGTAGGGTAGCCTTCTGACTCAGTGATGTTAACAGAGATTTGAGTTCTTCCTCTCTATTTTGTTTTCTAAAGTGTTAATTTCAGCTTAAGGCTGGCTCCCTTTGTGGGAGCAGGGTGGCCACCAGCAGCTTCTAAGGATACCTTGTCCCTGTCCAGAGGGAGAGGGAAGTAGGGAAAAAAAACAGTAGAAGTATTTCTCCCATTCTTTCTTTCCCTCAGAGTACTGAGACTCACTCTTGCCTAGGGAGAATGCAGGGTTCTGTTTGGCAGTCCATTAGTACCATTGGAGTCAGGAGTGGTGGGCTTTAACTGTTGTAAGGGAAGTCTTAGGTTTAAGGTCGGTTTAGCCCTTTACCTTGTTTGAGATGAGACAAATATTTCCTTGACACTAGAAATAGCTATCGTTGATGTCTCCGAGGCCATCTCTCAGAATTTCCCTTTAAATCTCCAGGAACATTTTAGTTTGAGAAACACTCTATTTATTTTCACTTTAACCCTTAAAATTTTCGTTTTACTAGTTACTAAAAACAACTTTTTCATTTTCTTCAGGAAGATGGATATGATCTTCTTTTAAAAGCTGAGAAGGAGAACCGCCAAAAGGTGTCTGGAATCCTTCAACGGGTCCTCTTGCTTTTCCGGGCAGCTCAGTGTTCTTTTCCTGTGGCACAGTGGTACATCTTGCAGTTGAGATGGGCGAGAAAAGTCATGCAGAAGGTCTGGAAATGTCTTAGTCATTTAAGTGCTATGTTAAACTATTTATATCTAATATTTATTCATATTTACAAATACTTAAGAGTCATGACATTTTTCCAAGGTATCCTACCCTATAAATGCATAGATTTCAGGTTTGTTTATAATAAGCAAGGCTATTATCGCTTTCTACACTGACTTCAGCTGAGCCTTAGTCCCATCCTTACCTGCTCTGAGGCCAGACGGCACATCTGCTGACATGTGTCTTATCCAGCTGCAAGCCTTAGTAGGCCTGTTGTCTGTCTCTGTGAAATGTGGAAATAAATATTATTAGCCCCAAATATCTTTAATTTGGCCCTTGGTTATATTTAAATATTTTTATTTTTAAGTAGGCTCTATGTCCAGTGTGGAGCCCAACATGGGGGTTGAACTCATGACTCTCAGATCAAGACATGAGCTGAGATCAAGAGTTGGATGCTTAACTGACTGAACCACCCAGGTGCTTCAGCGCTTGATTATATTTAAAACAAGAATCTACAACTTTTTTTAGTAGGTACCTTTAGAGAGACTTGAGAAGTTACCAAGTTGTTTTTGAAAATTAGACTTTTTTTTAGAAAGAAAGGTTTGTAAAATTTGCTTACAGCTACCATAAAACTATAACATGAGATTTTACCCTGTTTCTTGTCATCCCAACGTTGTTTCTAAAGCATGTTTACCATGAAGGGTGAAGAATTTTCCTGTGTTATTGAAAGATTGGTTTTAATACTTTCAAGATCTACTGAGTCTGTTTGTTATATAATAATTCGTTTTAAAGGTTCTTTAAGTAAACAGTTTTCTACAATAAAGTTGGAAGTTAGATTTGTATAGAAGTGATCTTGTGTATAAATCCTGATAGTAATCTCACTTAATCTAGCTTTAACTAATTTAGCTGGTGTTAAGACTTTAGTGACATAGCTGAAGACATGCCTTCTAGGACTAACAGACCATAGACCAGAGCCTTTGTGTGTGTAGTCATTGCTACTCTGACTGCCCAGTGTGACTTGCGGCTTATCTTTAAGGCTTGTTGTCAACCCTGGTC
The DNA here is from genome assembly GCA_004023965.1 of Spilogale gracilis. Lineage (NCBI taxonomy): Eukaryota > Metazoa > Chordata > Mammalia > Carnivora > Mephitidae > Spilogale > Spilogale gracilis. The sequence continues at coordinate 11,954 of PITA01019253.1, read as the reverse complement.
TATATATAGAAGTGACCCATAAATTTCCTCCAATTCAGTATTCATCAAATTTATCTGATATTTTTATTGTTAGCCTATGAATTTACTGATCTAATTGATTGGAATGGTGGAACACTCGTTGCTACCATTATAAGGTCTTTATTTATAAGGTCTTTATTCATGAAAGCACAAAATCACATTTCTCATGAAGTTGCATACCAAAATATGGACTGTTGCTGCAGGAATCTGAATGCTTGACAGGGAGCAGAGATCAGATTACAAGATAACTCATGCACATGGCTAAGAAATTTGTGCTGGTTGTTAGCAGGAGGTTTTCCCTGAGCAAGTGATCCAAATTGTGATTTAATCCCAGAAATCAATACAATTACTTTGTATTCTGTTAATTAGAAACTAGTTTATTTAGTGTGATCTATCCTCTAGGTGAGGGAAATTAGGCTCTACCTTTGAAGGGATGAGTTTTAAACAATTTGTGGACCTATTTTAAAACCACCATGCTATTATACCAAAGTCAACAATAATTCCTTATTAATAACTAATGCCTGTTCCATAATAAAATTTCCCTGATTTTGAAAATGTCTTTTTTAGAGTAAACTTTTTAGAATCAAGGTCCAACTGAAGTTCACCCTTCTTTTCCCTTTTGTGACCTAGCCTAGTGAATTTCTTTTCTTTTTTTTTTTTTTTGAATATTTTATTTATTCATTTATTGAGAGTGAACAGGCAAGGGGAGTGTAGTCAGAGGCAGAAGCAGACCCCTGCTGGACTCAATCCCAGGACTCTGAAATCATGACCTGAGCCGAAGGCAGATGCTTAACCAACTGAGCCACTCAGGCATCCCTAGTCTAGTGAATTTCTTGTATTTGTGAGCTAAGTTTCTGAAAGTACAGCTCATTCCAGGGCTATTTTCTTTTCTTTTTATTTTATTTTATTTTTTTAGATTTTTATTTATTTGACAGAGATCACAAGTAGGCAGAGAGGAGGAAGAAGGCTCCCTGCTGAGCAGAGAGCCCAATGTGGGCCTCGATCCCAGGACCCTGAGATCATGACCTGAGCCCAAGGCAGAGGCTTTAACCCACTGAGCCACCATTCTGTATGATTTATCTGACCTGCCTTCCTTGTTCCTTTATAGCTTCCTTAAAAATAGATTTTAGATGACTGATAATTAACATATTTTGTCATTCTTTCAGATTCGAATGAAAGGGTCCCTTTCTTCATTGAGTCCTTTCCCTCAGTCATTACTTAATTACTGTAAAGGAGGTGTAGCATTCTTTCGACCTGGAGCAGCTGGAGACCACAAGCTTGATGAAGTTTCCATTAAAGCAATAGGTTTGTCCAAAATGAACTGCTTGCTTAGAAATTAGGACTAAATATTAATATTGATATAATATAAACAATTTGGTGAAGTTTCTATACAATGGAATATTATATTGGCAATGAAAAGACAGTATTTGTATGTTACCACCATGGAAAGATATCCAGGATACATTAAGTGAAAAAAAAGACCTAGTTTCAGCCCAGCATACATAGTATAATTATATATATATATTTGTGTACTTTTTTTTTTAAAAGATTTTATTTATTTATTTGACAGAGAGAGATCACAAGTAGGCAGAGAGGCAGGCAGAGAGAGAGGCGGAGGAAGCAGGCTCCCTGCTGAGCAGAGAGCCCGATGTGGGCCTCGATCTCAGGATCCTGAGATTATGACCTGAGCTGAAGGCAGAGGCTTTAACCCACTGAGCCACCCAGGCGCCCTATATTTGTGTACTTTTATTGCTTTTAATTAAAAAATTGTTTAATAGTGGAAAGTGCATTTCTAGTATTGAAAAATTGTATTTTTAAAAATTTTTTAAGGTTTTATTTATTTATTTGACAGAAACACAACTAGAGAGGGAACATAAGCAGGTGGAGTGAGAGGGAGAAGCAGGCTTCCCACCTAGCTGGGAGCCCAACGTGGGGCTTGATCCCGGGACTCTGGGATCATGACCTGAGCCAAAGGCAGATGCTTAATGACTGAGCCACCCAAGCACCCCAAGTATTGAAAATTTTTAAACTTAGTTGCCTATCATAAAGGATTTTCCAAGTAAATTAACTATACAATATTAAGTAGAACTGTGTGTATTGGTTTTGAACATTATCTGCAATATGCTATGAACCTTAAAGCAAGTAAACTATTAGTAAATAGAGTTATTTACTCTAAAACTGTTTTCAGTATTTTTATGCAACTGCCCATGCACGAAATATTCTAGAATAATGTACATAAAAATTCTGAAAGGATTTTCATGACATTTATATAAGGCTTTGGCAATGAACATATATTTCTTTTATAATCAACAAAAAAAATGACATTTATTTTGGAAAGAAAATGAGCAGTGTTGAATTTGTTATTATATGAATGTATATACTCATCAAGTTTTTCATATTTGTATTCCCGATTTAGGTTGCTTCAGAGAACTTTGTGCTTTGTGTTGGATGCTACATATTCGTGATAAGTTATCTTATAGTTGCAGGCAGTATCAGAAAGCAAGGGAAAATGTGGAGGACAAAAAGGTATTTACTTGCACAAGAATAAGGAAAATGAACAAATATTACTTGGGAAGTTAATGCTTGATAGAAGATTTTACTGTTTATAGCAATCTTTCTTTTGAACTTCTCCTGATCTATTCATCTAAATTGAAAAGGAAATGTATTTCTCAATATCCTTTTAGGACCTTGAAGTGGAATTTGATTCTTGTATGGTTGAGCACTGTCTCAGTGCAGTGGAGTGGGCATATAGAATGCTGCCCTTCTCTCGGTTTTCTAATATTGAAGAACTTATTCAGGATCTAATTTTGAGCCTTATTGGAGAACTACCACCAATCAGAAAGGTAATGTGAGTGGAAGTGAAAACAAATTAAATGAAAATCAGAGACTTTAAAGGATTTTTGCTTTATTTTAATTAAGAATGATGTTGCTCATAAAACTAATTTTTTAAATTTTTTTGAAGGTAGCAGAAATTTTTGTGAAAGCATTTCCCAATCCTGAGGACATAAGGGTTCCTTTAAGAGAAAAATATCACTCTCTTCAGCAAAGACTCAGACACTGTGTTGTGAAAGGTAGTATTTATCATTTCTTAGATATCTGATAGACGAATTACGGAAGATTCTCGTTTTCTTTTGAAAGCATGTAATTTCTCGTACTTATATTTTTATGCATTTCTCCTTTCTTTGAAGATAGTATGAGAAGGCAGAAATAAGCATTTCTCCATTACTGAACCACCAGTTTTGCTTTAGAACCAGACAAAGCTAACTTCAAGTCATGACTGTCAGTTAATACTGTGTGACTATAGGCAAGTTGCTCAGTCTCTATGGGTCTCATTTCCTTATTTGTAAAATGGATATAATAATACTTACTTTATGAATGTGTATTTAAAGAGGATTAAGGGACACCTGGGTCATGCATTCAGTTAAGCCACAGACTCTTGATTTTAGCTCAGGTCATGATCTTAGGGTTGTGAGATTGAGCCCCACCTCGCTGGGCATGGAGCATGTTTAAGATTCTCTTTCTCTCCCCTCTGCATGCTGTCTCTCTTTCTTAAAAAAAAAAACAAAAAAAAAGATTAAGATAAAATATATAAAATGGGCATATAGAGCTTTGCATAATGCAGATATTTTATTGAAAACTAGTGTTCTTCCTCCTCCTGTATGGTTATCACATTTCTAATTTTATCCTATACATTCAGGATGCCCTTGTGGAAATTTTTTTTCTTGTGGTTAAAATATACGTAATATAAAATTTACCTTTTAAAAAAATTTTTTTTAATATTTTTATTTATTTGACAGAGAAAAACACAGCCAGAGAGGGAACACAAGCAGAAGGAGTGAGAGGGAGAAGCAGGCTTTCCGCCCAGCAGGGAGCCCGATGTGGGACTCGATCCCTGGTCTCCGGGATCATGACCTGAGCCGAAGGCAGTTGCTTAACCAACTGAGCCACCCAGGCGCCCCTAAAATTTACCTTTTTTTTTTTTTTGAAGATTTTATTTATTTGACAGTGAGAAACACAGCCAGAGAGGGAACACAAGCAACGGGAGTGAGAAAGGGAGAAGCAGGCTTCCCGCCGAGCAGGAAGCCCGATGTGGGGCTCGATCCTGGGTCTCTGGGATCATGACCTGAACCGAAGGCAGTTGCTTAACCGAGCCACCCAGGCACCCCTAAAATTTACCATTTTTAAGTATACAATTCAGTGACATTAACTACATTCACACTGTATGTTATTTTTAAAGATATTTTTAAAGATATTTTTAAAGAATTCAAATTACCCTCTTTTTTATAGCTATAGTATTTTAGTCTAGTTATGTCCTGTGGTTGTACATTATTGCATTAATATATTTCTGGTTTATATTTTTCTTAATACTTTCTTGACATTCTCTAAAATGTCCTGTTTATGTATAATAATGTTTAAAATTTTTTCTGTAGGCAGCCCTGAAAACTTTCCTTCCTAATATTTTTGATTATTTGAAGTCAGAAACGTGTTCTTGTTTCTTTGGCTAAAATTATACTCATTTTCTCTTATTTACTAGTTTTGGTAATGGAAAAGTTGTAGTGATTCTTTTTGTAATCATCTGTCTGATTTTTTAAATTGTTAAATTGCTTCTTTTTCTTTTTTAAAGGTTTAATTATTTATTTGACAGAGGGAGGGTGAGTGCAGGGAGAGAGGCCGAAGAGGAGAGAGAGAATCTCAGTCAGGCTCCATGCCTAGCACAGAGCTTGACATGGGGCTCCATCCCATGACCCCAAGATCATGACCTGAATGGAAAATCAACAGCCAGATGCTCAACCAACTGAGCCACCTAATAGCCCTGAAATAGTTAAATTTCTTCTTAAGTTTTTGTTTTCCAGGGCATACCTTCTTATGGTTTCTGTCCCTTTTATTGTTCTTTAATGGACCTTCTCTAACTTCAGCAGTTCTACTTTAAAATGTGGACCATAGCTTGAAGAAAGCATCCTCTGTAAAAATCTGGAAATAGATCTTAGTCATCAGTTGGATTCCTTGTTCCCAGGAAGGACTGGAATTAGGTCCCCCTTTGTCTTGAGTGGAAACATTTTAATTTACTCTAAAGCCTTTTTTTTTTCTTTTATAGGTCCCCAAACTGAAGAAACAATGTCTGTTATTATGCACTCCATTCATAAAGTGAGAGTGAAAGCCCTAAAACGTGTGCAAAGAAATATAGGTTCTTTTGAGATGAATATCTGGGAACCAGTTGAAGAAGAAAAACCAGCTGAGGTTCCAGGTTTTGATAGGTTTTCCCTAGGAACAAGTTTGAGCAGGAGCACGCTCACTGAACTAGGGAATTCTCTAGTCCACAGTGATGGAGATACAGCAGACACCTTCTCAGAAGCATTGTCAGTTGAAGAAAAAAGTAGGATCCATGTCTATCAAAGGTACAGTTGAGATCTCTTAACAGCACACATTCATTTCCTTTGGAAAAAAATATTTTCAGTATGTTCATGCAACAGAGGAGCAGATTTCTTGTTCCTCACTGATTGCACTGTTAACAATATGAACAATAAGTTCTACCCTCTCTGACTCACAAGGATGGTAGGAGTGTAAAATGTACATTTGAAAATTCATTGAAAATATTACTGAGATATGAAATAATTTTGCTACCTAATAATATAAAATCGGGTAAGTAGATAAAACTCTATAGAGTTCAGTGGGGGGCTTTTAGTTAATATTTTTTTTTAAAGATTTTATTTAGTTATTTGAGAGAGAGAACGTGCACAAGCAGGGAGGGAGGGGTAGAGGGAGAGGGAGATGCAGGCTCCCAGCTGAGCAGGGAGCCCCACTTGGGGATCAATCATAGGACCCTGGGATCATGACTTGAATGAAGGTAGATGCTTACCCACCTGAGCCACCTATGCATCCCATTTTAGTTTTTTTAAGTAATCTTTAGATTTAAATGATTTAGGATTATTGGGTTAGCTATATTACTTTTAAGGGTTTCCAGGGAAAGGAAATTGCACATTCATCTTTGAAACTTGTCTATAAATTGTTGAGAAATTCTTATCATTTAAACTTCTCTAGCTAAATTTTTTCTTTATAATTCCATTATCTGCCATGTAGTTTATCCTTTTCATGACTGAAAGACTACATCATCAAACATAATCTCGTTTAAACAAAATAATTTTATCTACTTCAAACATAAACATCTGCTTAAATCATACCAAATAGTATTATAAATTATGAGCCCGTTTCACCAAACAATTTTGGTTACACTGGAGGCTGCCTAATTGTGCCTTCTTAATAAGGAGAGGCATGGTACCTTCAGTCAGGTGCCTTAACATGAACCCTTTCTTTCTTTCTTTTTTTTTTTTTTTTAAAAGCGGGCTTCCCGCCAAGCAGGGAGCCCGATGTGGGGTTTGAACCTGGGACTCCCAGATCATGACCTGAGCCGAAGGCAGCCGTTTAATGACTGAGCCACCCAGGCAACCCCCTTTATTTCTTTATTGAGGGAACTAGGAAATTTGTGTCCTTCCCTAAGGACCATGTTGAAAGGAAACAGATTTAAAAGTAATTATGACTGGCAATTAAAGGGTTTATCTAACAGGTTTAGTAGCAGCAGAAAGTTTAGAAAAAATTCCCAACTTTCGCGTAGTAGAATCATGAGAGCAGTCCTGCTTTTTGCGCATGGTACAGGGAAAGCTGAAAAGGGCAGATGCAAAAAACAAGAAACCTTAAATTAAGATGTATGTTGGGGGCTTATGATTTTCATTGACTTTATATTCCTAAATTCTGACCTATTAGTGGACCTTTTTTTTTTTTTTCCAGAAAAAAAAATTCATGTTTTCTAAAGTGAAATTTCTGTGAACACATTTCAGTCTTTTTTAAATAAAAGATTTTATTTATCTATTTATTTGAGAGAAATAGAGCTAGGGAACAAAAGCAAAGGGAGCAGCAGGCAGAAGAAGAAGGAGAAGCAGGTTTCCCCACCAAGCAGGGAGGCTGTTGCAGAACTTGATCCCAGGACGCTAAAATCATGACCTGAGCCGAAGGCAGATGCTTAACTGACTGAGCCACCCAGGCGTCCCCATTTCAGTATTTTTTAACACAAATTTCCCCCTTTTGATATTAATGTGTATATTTTTTGAATCAGAATGTTCAGCTGTAGTCAACACTTAGAAATCATTTAGTCTAACCCCCTCATTTGAAAGGCATTGAGGCATTAAAAAAAGATACATGATTCAATCAGGGGAAAGAATTTTTGTTAATTCTAACATCTGTTTTAATTATTAAATCTTTAGCTTTGTCTTTTTCAACTTTGTTTTGCTAGAAATGCCCCAAATCACATGGAATTTACATTGACTGATAAGTTCAATGAAAAAAAGAAGATATGTAATCAGAAAGAAAATCTAGAAAGAAAAGATCCTGAAAAGTTATTACAAAATGGACTTCCTGTAGTAGGTGTTTGGGAATTTGAACGTGATGATGATGAATATATTAAGTTTCTTGATCTCTTCTTGAGTTATGTTCTTGAAAGAGACCTACTTGATTGCAAGGATCCTGGCATTCCATTTCTAACCAGTTTTTCTGGACATCTTAGAGAACATGAACTTAATTCTTTACTTTTTGATGTACATACAACATTAAAACGACGTCAAGGCAAACCCAAAAGCCAGAATGTGTTTAGAGCTGGCTCCTGCTTTGTTGTTTCTGAGTCACATGAGTCTGAAAAATCAGAAAATCAAGAACTTTCAGCTTCAGTACTGGTTAATCAAGGAATCAGGCCATTTTTAGAGAACCCTTTGAATGAAGTTGGTAAAAAGGATGGGACAGGTGGATTGTTTGGTTTAAAACAAAAGTCAGTTTACAGAATACAAGATGATGACAATTCAGAGAAACCTGTAATCCAAAAATTGTCAAACCATATGTTTTGGACTGCCAACTCCAACAGAACTAGAAGATGTATTTTTAAAGCAATTCAGTGCAATATTAATCCACAAGAAGATCTTCCTTTAGCACTAAATAACACATTTGACAGTATAAGAAGGCTGCTGGAATGGATGATGAGGTGGTCTAATAAAAGACTGCTCTGTGATCCTACACTCACTGAGTTATCCTGCGAGTATAGTCCCATCATTCATGTGAAGACCTCTACAGCTGCTATTCTTACATCATTGTGGCTTTTGGAACAACCATATTTTGCTACGTATAAGACAAAAAATGCCATTTTTAAGGTAAGTATTTTAATTCTTTATTGTATACAAATGAGAATTCTCATTGTAGATTAAAACTTTTTATATTTCTCCATCTATTGAAGAGTCACTAAGTAACAAAGTTAATAACAGTGTTGACTATAGTCTGCATAATTAATTATTTTTCTTCAAAGGATTCCCTTAACTCTCAAAAATAATTTAAGTAAAAGTGTTTTCATAGAGATTTTGAGGTTTTGTGGTTTTATGTGTGTTTATAAAAAAGAAAAAGGAAGAAAAAGGAGATAATTTTAAGTGATACTGTGAGTGGTAGTACATTTATATTCTTTGTCTTTCAAGTTTCAGGTTGGTTCAGATGAAGGACTAGGCCTCTACAGAGTTTTTATTACTGGTGTCTCTTCATATGCATTAGAGGATCATTTTTCTTATAATCTTGACTAGAATTTAGAGAACAAAACCTAGAAAGGCAGATGGGTATCACTAGAGAAGTTAGTGATTGCTGGCTATTTTTTCTTTTCTTTATCCAGTGGCAACTAGCAGACTGCTCTTTTAAACTCTTTGCAAGAACAGATATTTTTACATAAATATCTTTTGATTGGGTGGTTGCTGTTGCACTGGAAAAAAACTATGGAGATGAACTTTTTAGAAAACCAGTTTATGTATGGTAAAGTAGTTGGGAAATGGACTCTTTTCATATTTGGAGAATTGCAATAGTTTCTAATTTTTTGGGTTTTCCCCTCAGTTTTATTGAGGTATAATTGAAAAATTATAAGATATTTAAAGTATACACTGTGATGAATTAATAGACATATACATAGTGAAAGGATTCCCTTCATCTAGTTAATACATTCAACAGTTCACTTCTTTTTTTTTTTTTTTTTTGGCAAGACATGAGTTCTACTCTCTTAACAAATTCTGGTTCATAATGCAGTGTTGTCAGCTATAGTTACCATATTACATTAGCTCCTCAGACCTTAGTTTATAACTGAAAATTTATAAAAGCATACCTAGTTTGATTGCACTTTGTTTTATTGTATGTTGCAGATACTGCTTTTTATACAAATTGAAGACTTATGACAACCCTGCATTGTGCAAATCTGTCTGTACCATTTTCTAATAGCATTTGCTTGCCTCATGTCTCTGTCACATTTTGACAATTCTTGCAATATCTTAAACTTTTTCATTTCCTTATATTTGTTATATTGATTTATGATCAGTAATCTTTTTAAAAAAGATTTTACTTATTTATTTGACAGAGAGATCACAAATAGGCAGAAGCAGGCAAAGAGAGAGGAAGAAGCAGGCTCCCTGCTGAGCAGAGAGCCCAAAATGGGCCTCGATCCCAGGACCCTGAGATCATGACCTGAGCTGAAGGCAGAGGTTTTAACCCACTGAGCCACCCAGGCGCCCATGACCAGTAATCTTTGATGTTACTATTGCAATTGCTTTGGGGCGCCACAAACTGTGCCCGTATTAGATGGTGAACTTCATCAATTAGTGTGTGCGTTTGGACTCTACCACCAACTGGCTTTTCCCCGATGTCCTTCCCTCTCCTCGGGCCTCCATATTCCCTGAGACACAACAGTATTGAAATTAAGCCAATTAATAATCCCACAATGGCCCCTAAGTGTTCAAGTGAAAGGAAGAGTCACATGTCTCTCACTTTCAGTCAAAAGCTGGAAATGGGGGTGCCTGGGCAGCTCAGTTGATAGGTGTCTGCCTTTGGCTTAGATCATGATCCCGGAGTCCTAGGATCGAGGCCCTTATTGAGCCTCCCTGCTTGGCGAGAAGCCTGCTTTTCCCTTTCTCACACCCTCTGCTTGTGTTCCCCCTCTAGCTGTGTTTCTCTCTGTCAAATCAATAAATAAAATCTTAAAAAAAAAATAAAAAGGCTATAAATGATTAAGCTTATGAAGAAGTCATGTTGAAAGCTAAGATAGCCCAAAAACTAGACTTCTTGCAACAAACAGCCAGTTGTGAGTGCAAAGGAAAAGTTCTTTTTTTTTTTTTTAAAGATTTTATTTATTTATTTGACAGAGAGAAACACAGCTAGAGGGGGAACACAAGCAGGGGGAGTGAGGGAGAAGCAGGTTTCCTGCTGACCAGGGAGCCCGATGTGGGGCTCGATCCCGGAACTCCGGGATGATGACCTGAGTCAAAGGCAGACGCTTAATGACTGAGCCACCCAGGTGCCCCACAAAGAAAAAGTTCTTAAAGGAAATTAAAAGTACTAGTCCAGTAAACACATGAATGATAAGAACATGAAACAGCTTTATTGCTGATACAGAGAATGTTTTAATGGTCTGGGTGGAAGATCAGAGCAGCCACAACTTTCCCTTAAGCTGAAACCTAGTCCAGAGCAAGGCCCTGACTCTTCAATTCTGTGAAGGCTGGGAGATGTGAGGAAGCTGCAGTAGTAAAATATGAAGCTAAGCTGAGGTTGGTTCATGAGGTTTAAAGAGAAAAGCCATTTTCATAAATAAAAGTGCAAGATGAAGTAGCCAAGTGCTAAAATGTAAAAAACCCTGCAAGTTATTCAAAAGATCTGGCTAGAATAGTTAATGAAGGTGGTTGCACTAAATAGCAAATAGCCTTATACTGGAAGAAAATGTCATCTAGGACTTTAATAGCTAAAGAGAAAAAGTCAGTGCCTGGATTCAAAGGACAGGTTGACTCTCCCACAGGTGCCATTGAGCTGTCCTGTTCATTAGCATACAAGCAGAGGCAGCTGCTGAGGGCAGCTAATGAAACCCCAGCTTTTTGCTGAGCTTTACCTAAATTCTGGGCATTTGTGCAGCTTCCCTTCTGGGATAAAGTGGCACCAGCCACATTGCAGCAAGAGCCTCCCACAGAGGATCAGTGTGGGTCCATGCCATGCCAGGTACCTAAAATTTGGAGTTTTGAAACACAGCTGGTATGACTGAGATGAAACAGGACCACTATATGGACAGACAGCTCAGACACACAGAGAGAGTAGAGGCAAGGATCTGACAGAAGCCTGGGACACAGGAGGGAAGATTGTTTGCTCTTATCTGAGGGCTTCCTGAACAGTGGTGGGCATGAACTTCCCTCTCCAAGGACAAGATAGCAAGCTGATGTAATTTCTCCCCCCCCCATCAGCATAGACAGACATTAGTGAGTAGCATGGTACCCCACAATGGAGGCTTGATTCACTTACACCAAGCCCCAACCCTCTGCACTCTGCAGGTGTTTCTGAACTAGGACAGGTGTGCCTGAGAGAACAGCAGTAGGGCCTCCCTCCCCCCAGCAGAAGATCAGCACAGACCCTCCCACATGCATTAAGCCTACTGACCATAGAGTGCTGAAAGCTTAAGCTCTAGGGGAAATAATATCTAGCCGCTGCCTCTCTCTCTCTCTCTCTCAACACATGCAGGGAAGGGCAGAGGGGAGGGAGACAGAATCTCAAGCACTCCATCCTGAATGTGGAGCCTGACATGGGGCTCAGTCTCCCAACCCTGAGATCATGACCCTGGCCGAAATCTGTGTTGGATTCTTAACTGATTGAGCTACCCAGGTGCCCTGGACCTAGCCTCTTTTAAGCAGATCAAAACACACCTAGTTAAAACACACCACACACTGGATAAAGTCCAAATACTCCTTACCGCAGGAAAGGAGAAATTCTGCAGAGGACTGACCTGAGGGAAAGAGCAGCCAAAATATAATAGCAGAATGCTCAAAGCATATGCCAGAAACACTTCGTGAAGCACCAGGCCTTGGATGGTGTAGAACCTCTTTTTTTTTTTTTTTTTT